>MU847451.1:0-136497 GCA_032690845.1 Eleusine coracana subsp. coracana | reverse complement strand
CCGACAAAAAGCGAAATTCAAAGGAGTAGAATAGCATATAATTTATAAAAAATAACATACTCCCTATGGTTGAGATACCGCCACCGTGTACCTCCTACTGCTAGCATGATTACATTCATACACGGTCGAAATTTACCTCACGGTAGAGGTACTCCGAACACCGTATCATGAACCGCGCATAGATTACCGTAGTTTATGGGGTACACAAGGAACCATGGAAGGTACCCACATCCCTCAGCCATGCGGTTCAGGCAACACCGTGGGTGTAAGCACACGAAACAGGAGACCTATAACCTAAAATAAGCGTAACTTTTGCGTTCATTGTCTGTTTGGGGCACACTTTTTTCTAGAAAGCTTCCAGCGAGGCCAACATCGACAAAAAACAAAATTCAAAGAGTAGAATAGTACATAATTTTATATAAATAAATACTTCCCTATGATTGAAATAATGCCCCGAGTATCTCCTACTGATAGCATGTTACATTCAATACAGCGTTGAACTCCATCGCGGTGGAGGACTCGCCCACCATATCATGAACCGCGCCTAGACTACCGCATTTGTGGGTACACAAGGAACTATGGAAGGTAACCCACATCATTCGGGCACACGGTTCATCACACCGTGGATGTAAGCACATGAAAAAGAAGACCTATAACCTAAAATGAGCATAACTTTTGTATCCGTTGTCTGATTGGTGCATACTTTTTTTTTCTAGAAAGCTTGCGGCGAGGCAAACACCGACAAAAAGCAAAATTCAAAGAGTACAATAGTATATAATTTTAAAAAAATAAATACTTCCCTATGATTGAGATACCGCCCCGAGTACCACCTTTTTGCTAGCAAGTTACATTCAATACAACGTCAAACTCCATCGCGGTGGAGGACTCGCCCACCGTATCATGAACTACGCCTAGACTACTGCCTTTATTGGTACACAAGGAACCATGGAAGGTAACCCCACATCATCAGGCACACGGTTCAGCACACCATGGGTGTAAGCACATGAAAAATGAGACATATAACCTAAAACAAGCGTAACTTTTCCGTTCGTTGTCCATTCGGGGCATACTTTTTTTCTAGAAAGCTTGCAGTGAGGCCAACACCGACAAAAAGCGAAATTAAAAGAGTAGAATAGTATATAATTTTATAAAAAAATAAATACTTCCCTATGGTTGAGATACCGCCCTCAGTACCTCCTACTGCTAGCATGTTACATTCAATACAGCATTGAACTCCATCGCGGTGGAGGACTCGCCCACCATATCATGAACAGCGCCTAGACTACTGCATTTGTGGGTACACAAGGAACTATGGAAGGTAACCCACATCATTCGGGCACACGGTTCAGCACACCATGGGTGTAAGTACACGAAAAATGAGACATATAACATAAAACATGCGTAACTTTTGCGTTCGTTGTACGTTCGGGGCATACTTTTTTTCTAGAAAGCTTGTGGCGAGGCCAACACCGACAAAAAGCGAAATTCAAAGAGTAGAATAGCATATAATTTTATAAAAAATAAATACTTCCCTATGGTTGAGATACCGCCCCGTGTACCTCCTACTGCTAGCATGTTACATTCAATACAGCGTCGAATTCCATCACGGTAGAGGACTCGACACCGTATCATGAACCGCGCATAGACTACCGAGTTTATGGGTACACAAGGAACCATGGAAGATAACCCACATCCCTCGGTCACACGGTTCAGCACACCGTGGCTGTAAGCACACGAAAAAGGAGACCTATAACCTAAAACAAGCGTAACTTTTGCGTCCGTTGTCCGTTTGGGGCATACTTTTTTTCTAGAAAGCTTGCGGCGAGGCCAACACCGACAAAAAGCAAAATTCAAAGAGTAGAATAGTATATAATTTTATAAAAAAAATACTTCCCTATGGTTGAGATACCGCCCCGAGTACCTCCTTTCTGCTAGCATGTTACATTCAATACTGCGTCAAACTCCATCGCGGTGGAGGACTCGCCCACCATATCATGAACCGCGCCTAGACTACCGAGTTTATGGGTACACAAGGAACCATGGAAGGTAACCCACATCCCTCAGCCATGCGGTTCAGCACACCGTGGGTGTAAGCACACGAAACAGGAGACCTATAACCTAAAATAAGCGTAACTTTTGCGTTCATTGTCTGTTTGGGGCACACTTTTTTTCTAGAAAGCTTCCAGCGAGGCCAACATCGACAAAAAACGAAATTCAAAGAGTAGAATAGTACATAATTTTATATAAAATAAATACTTCCCTATGATTGAAATAATGCCCCGAGTATCTCCTACTGATAGCATGTTACATTCAATACAGCGTTGAACTCCATCGCGGTGGAGGACTCGCCCACCATATCATGAACCGCGCCTAGACTACCGCATTTGTGGGTACACAAGGAACTATGGAAGGTAACCCACATCATTCGGGCACACGGTTCATCACACCGTGGATGTAAGCACATGAAAAAGAAGACCTATAACCTAAAATGAGCATAACTTTTGTATCCGTTGTCTGATTGGTGCATACTTTTTTTTTCTAGAAAGCTTGCGGCGAGGCAAACACCGACAAAAAGCAAAATTCAAAGAGTAGAATAGTATATAATTTTAAAAAAATAAAGACTTCCTTATGATTGAGATACCGCCCCGAGTACCACCTTTTTGCTAGCAAGTTACATTCAATACAACGTCAAACTCCATCGCGGTGGAGGACTCGCCCACCGTATCATGAACTACGCCTAGACTACTGCCTTTATTGGTACACAAGGAACCATGGAAGGTAACCCACATCATTCAGGCACACGGTTCAGCACACCATGGGTGTAAGCACATGAAAAATGAGACATATAACCTAAAACAAGCGTAACTTTTCCGTTCGTTGTCCATTCGGGGCATACTTTTTTTCTAGAAAGCTTGCAGTGAGGCCAACACCGACAAAAAGCGAAATTAAAAGAGTAGAATAGTATATAATTTTATAAAAAAATAAATACTTCCCTATGGTTGAGATACCGCCCTCAGTACCTCCTACTGCTAGCATGTTACATTCAATACAGCATTGAACTCCATCGCGGTGGAGGACTCGCCCACCATATCATGAATAGCGCCTAGACTACTGCATTTGTGGGTACACAAGGAACTATGGAAGGTAACCCACATCATTCGGGCACACGGTTCAGCACACCATGGGTGTAAGTACACGAAAAATGAGACATATAACATAAAACATGCGTAACTTTTGCGTTCGTTGTACGTTCGGGGCATACTTTTGTTCTAGAAAGCTTGTGGCGAGGCCAACACCGACAAAAAGCGAAATTCAAAGAGTAGAATAGCATATAATTTTATAAAAATAAATACTTCCCTATGGTTGAGATACCGCCCCGAGTACCTCCTACTGCTAGCATGTTACATTCAATACAGCGTCGAACTCCATCACGGTAGAGGACTCGACACCGTATCATGAACCGCGCATAGACTACCGAGTTTATGGGTACACAAGGAACCATGGAAGATAACCCACATCCCTCGGTCACACGGTTCAGCACACCGTGGCTGTAAGTACACGAAAAAGGAGACCTATAACCTAAAACAAGCGTAACTTTTGCGTCCGTTGCCCGTTTGGGGCATACTTTTTTTCTAGAAAGCTTGCGGCAAGGCCAACACCGACAAAAAACAAAATTCAAAGAGTAGAATAGTATATAATTTTATAAAAAAAATACTTCCCTATGGTTGAGATACCACCCCGAGTACCTCCTTTCTGCTAGCATGTTACATTCAATACTGCGTCAAACTCCATCGCGGTGGAGGAATCGCCCACCATATCATGAACCGCGCCTAGACTACCAAGTTTATGGGTACACAAGGAACCATGGAAGGTAACCCACATCCCTCAGCCATGCGGTTCAGCACACCGTGGGTGTAAGCACACGAAACAGGAGACCTATAACCTAAAATAAGCGTAACTTTTGCGTTCATTGTCTGTTTGGGGCACACTTTTTTTCTAGAAAGCTTCCAGCGAGGCCAACATCGACAAAAAACGAAATTCAAAGAGTAGAATAGTACATAATTTTATATAAAATAAATACTTCCCTATGATTGAAATAATGCCCCGAGTATCTCCTACTGATAGCATGTTACATTCAATACAGCGTTGAACTCCATCGCGGTGGAGGACTCGCCCACCATATCATGAACCGCGCCTAGACTACCGCGTTTGTGGGTACACAAGGAACTATGGAAGGTAACCCACATCATTCGGGCACATGGTTCATCACACCGTGGATGTAAGCACATGAAAAAGAAGACCTATAACCTAAAATGAGCATAACTTTTGTATCCGTTGTCTAATTGGTGCATACTTTTTTTTCTAGAAAGCTTGTGGCGAGGCCAACACCGACAAAAAGCGAAATTCAAAGAGTAGAATAGTATATAATTTTTAAAAAATAAATACTTCCCTATGATTGAGATACCGCCCCGAGTACCTCCTTTCTGCTAGCATGTTATATTCAATACAGCATCGAACTCCATCGCGGTGGAGGACTCGCCCACCATATCATGAACTACGCCTAGACTACTGCGTTTATGGGTACAGAAGGAACCGTGGATGGTAACCCACATCATTCGGGCACACGGTTCAGCACACCATGGGTGTAAGTACACGAAAAATGAGACATATAACATAAAACATGCGTAACTTTTGCATTCGTTGTATGTTCGGGGCATACTTTTTTTCTAGAAAGCTTGTGGCGAGGCCAACACCGACAAAAAGCGAAATTCAAAGAGTAGAATAGCATATAATTTTATAAAAAATAAATACTTCCCTATGGTTGAGATACCGCCCCGAGTACCTCCTACTGCTAGCATGTTACATTCAATACAGCGTCGAACTCCATCACGGTAGAGGACTCGACACCGTATCATGAACCGCGCATAGACTACCGAGTTTATGGGTACACAAGGAACCATGGAAGATAACCCACATCCCTCGGTCACACGGTTCAGCACACCGTGGCTGTAAGTACACGAAAAAGGAGACCTATAACCTAAAACAAGCGTAACTTTTGCGTCCGTTGCCCGTTTGGGGCATACTTTTTTTCTAGAAAGCTTGCGGCAAGGCCAACACCGACAAAAAACAAAATTCAAAGAGTAGAATAGTATATAATTTTATAAAAAAAATACTTCCCTATGGTTGAGATACCACCCCGAGTACCTCCTTTCTGCTAGCATGTTACATTCAATACTGCGTCAAACTCCATCGCGGTGGAGGAATCGCCCACCATATCATGAACCGCGCCTAGACTACCAAGTTTATGGGTACACAAGGAACCATGGAAGGTAACCCACATCCCTCAGCCATGCGGTTCAGCACACCGTGGGTGTAAGCACACGAAACAGGAGACCTATAACCTAAAATAAGCGTAACTTTTGCGTTCATTGTCTGTTTGGGGCACACTTTTTTTCTAGAAAGCTTCCAGCGAGGCCAACATCGACAAAAAACGAAATTCAAAGAGTAGAATAGTACATAATTTTATATAAAATAAATACTTCCCTATGATTGAAATAATGCCCCGAGTATCTCCTACTGATAGCATGTTACATTCAATACAGCGTTGAACTCCATCGCGGTGGAGGACTCGCCCACCATATCATGAACCGCGCCTAGACTACCGCGTTTGTGGGTACACAAGGAACTATGGAAGGTAACCCACATCATTCGGGCACACGGTTCATCACACCGTGGATGTAAGCACATGAAAAAGAAGACCTATAACCTAAAATGAGCATAACTTTTGTATCCGTTGTCTAATTGGTGCATACTTTTTTTTCTAGAAAGCTTGCGGCGAGGCCAACACCGACAAAAAGCGAAATTCAAAGAGTAGAATAGTATATAATTTTTAAAAAAATAAATACTTCCCTATGATTGAGATATCGCCCCGAGTACCTCCTTTCTGCTAGCATGTTATATTCAATACAGCATCGAACTCCATCGCGGTGGAGGACTCGCCCACCATATCATGAACTACGCCTAGACTACTGCGTTTATGGGTACAGAAGGAACCGTGGATGGTAACCCACATCATTCGGGCACACGGTTCAGCACACCATGGGTGTAAGTACACGAAAAATGAGACATATAACATAAAACATGCGTAACTTTTGCAATCGTTGTACGTTCGGGGCATACTTTTTTTCTAGAAAGCTTGTGGCGAGGCCAACACCGACAAAAAGCGAAATTCAAAGAGTAGAATAGCATATAATTTTATAAAAAATAAATACTTCCCTATGGTTGAGATACCGCCCCGAGTACCTCCTACTACTAGCATGTTACATTCAATACAGAGTTTATGGGTACACAAGGAACCATGGAAGATAACCCACATCCCTCGGTCACACGGTTCAGCACACCGTGGCTGTAAGCACACGAAAAAGGAGACCTATAACCTAAAACAAGCATAACTTTTGCGTCCGTTGTCCGTTTGGGGCATACTTTTTTTCTAGAAAGCTTCCGGCGAGGCCAACACCGACAAAAAGCGAAATTCAAAGAGTAGAATAGTATATAATTTTTTAAAAAAATACTTCCCTATGGTTGAGATACCGCCCCGAGTACCTCCTTTCTGCTAGCATGTTACATTCAATTCAACGTCAAACTCCATCGCGGTGGAGGACTCACCCACCATATCATGAACCGCGCCTAGACTACCAAGTTTATGAGTACACAAGGAACCATGGAAGGTAACCCACATCCCTCGGTCACGTGGTTCAGCACACCGTGGGTGTAAGCACACGAAAAAGGAGACCTATAACCTAAAACAAGCGTAACTTTTGCGTTCATTGTCCGTTCGGGGCATACTTTTTTTCTAGAAAGCTTCCGGCGAGGCCAACATCAACAAAAAGCAAAATTCAAAGAGTAGAATAGTACATAATTTTATAAAAAATAAATACTTCCCTATGGTTGAAATACCGCCCCGAGTACCTCCTACTGCTAGCATGTTACATTCAATACAGCGTTGAACTCCATCGCGGTGGAGGACTCGCCCACGAAATAATGAACCGCGCCTAGACTACCGTGTTTGTGGGTACACAAGGAACTATGGAAGGTAACCCACATCATTCGGGCACACGGTTCATCACACCGTGGGTGTAAGCACATGAAAAATGAGACATATAACCTAAAATAAGCGTAACTTTTGCGTTCGTTGTCCATTCGGGACATACTTTTTTCTAGAAACCTTGCGGTAAGGCCAACATCGACAAAAAGCAAAATTCAAAGAGTAGAATAGTATATAATTTTATAAAAAAATACTTCCCTATGGTTGAGATACTGCCCTAAGTACCTCCTTTCTGCTAGCATGTAACATTCAATACAGCGTCGAACTCCATCGCGGTGGAGGACTCGCCCACCATATCATGAACAACGCCTAGACTACCGAGTTTATGGGTACACAAGGAACCATGGAAGATAACCCACATCCCTCGACCACGCGGTTCAGCACGCCGTGGGTGTAAGCACACGAAAAAGGATACCTATAACCTAAAACAAGCGTAACTTTTGCGTTCATTGCCCGTTTGGGGCATACTTTTTTCTAGAAAGCTTGCGGCGAGGCCCACATTGATAAAAAGCAAAATTCAAAGAGTAGAATAGTACATAATTTTATAAAAAATAAATAGTTCCCTATGGTTAAGATACCGCCCCGTGTGCCTCCTACTGCTAGCATGTTACATTCAATACAACGTAGAGCTCCATCGCGGTGGAGGACTCGCCCACAATATCATGAACCGCGCCTAGACTACCGCATTTGTTGGTACACAAGGAACTATTGAAGGTAACATAAATCATTCAGGCACGCGGTTCATCACACCGTGGATGTAAGCACATGAAAAAGGAGACCTATAACCTAAAACGAGCATAACTTTTGCATCCATTGTGCGATCGGTGCATACTTTTTTTTCTAGAAAGCTTGTGGCGAGGCTAACACCGACAAAAAGCGAAATTCAAATAGTAGAATAGTATATAATTTTTTAGAAAATAAATACTTCCCTTTGGTTGAAATGCTGCCCCGCATACCTCCTACTGCGAGCATGTTATATTCAATACAGCGTCGAACTCCATCGTGGTGGAGGACTCGCCCATCGTATCATGAACCATGCCTACACTATCGAGTTTATGGGCACAGAAGGAACCATGGATGGTAACCCACATCATTTAGGCACACGGTTCAGCACACCGTGGGTGTAAGCACACAAAAAATGAGACATATAACTTAAAACAAGCGTAACTTTTGCGTTCGTTGTCCATTCGGGGCATACTTTTTTTCTAGAAAGCTTGCGGTGAGGCCAACACCGACAAAAAGAAAAATTCAAAGAGTAGAATAGTATATAATTTTATAAAAAATAAATACTTCCCTATGGTTGAGATACCGCCCTGAGTACCTCCTACTGCTAGCATGTTACATTCAATATAGCATTGAACTCTATCGCGGTGGAGGACTCGCCCACCATATGATGTGCCTAGGCTACTGCGTTTGTGGGTACACAAGGAACTATGGAAGGTAACCCACATCATTGGGGCACGCGGTTCATCACACCGTGGATGTAAGCACATGAAAATGGAGACCTATAACCTAAAACAAGCATAACTTTTGTATCCGTTGTTCGATTGGTGCATACTTTTTTTTCCAGAAATCTTGCAACAAGGCTAACACCGACAAAAAGCGAAATTCAAAGAGTAGAGTAGTATATAATTTTTAAAAAATAAATACTTCCCTATGATTGAGATACCGCCCCGAGTACCTCCTGTTTGCTACCATGTTACATTCAATACAACGTCAAACTCCATCGCGGTGGAGGACTCGCCCACTATATCATGAACTACTGCGTTTATGGGTACACAAGGAACCATGGAAGGTAACCCACATGATTCAGGCACACGGTTCAGCACACCGTGGGTGTAAGCACATGAAAAATGAGACATATAACCTAAAACAAGCGTAACTTTTGCGTTCGTTGTCCATTCAGGGCATACCTTTTTTCTAGAAACCTTGCGGTGAGGCCAACACCGACAAAAAGCAAAATTCAAAGAGTAGAATAGTATATAATTTTATAAAAAATAAATACTTCCCTATGGTTGAGATACCGCCCGGAGTACCTCCTACTGCTAGCATGTTACATTCAATACAGCGTCGAACTCCATAACGGTTGAGGACTCGCCCACCGTATCATGAACCGCGCCTAGACTACCAAGTTTATGGGTACACAAGGAACCATGGAAGATAACCCACATCCCTCGATCACGCGGTTCAGCACACCGCGGCTGTAAGCACATGAAAAATGAGACCTATAACCTAAACAAGCGTAACTTTCGTCCGTTGTCCGTTTGGGGCATACTTTTTTTCTAGAAAGCTTGCGGCGAGGCCAACACCGACAAAAAGAGAAATTCAAACAGTAGAATAGGATATAATATTATAAAAAAATACTTCCCTATGGTTGAGATACCGCCCTGAGTACCTCCTTTCTGCTAGCATGTTACATTCAATACAGCGTCGAACTCCATCGCGGTGGAGGACTCGCCCACCATATCATGAGCAACGCCTAGACTACCGAGTTTATGGGTACACAAGGAACCATGGAAGGTAACCCACATCCCTCGACCACGCGGTTCAGCACACCGTGGGTGTAAGCACACGAAAAAGGATACCTATAACCTAAAACAAGCGTAACTTTTGCGTTTATTGCCCGTTCGGGACATACTTTTTTCTAGAAAGCTTGCGGCGAGGCCGACATTGACAAAAAGCAAAATTCAAAGAGTAGAATAGTACATAATTTTATAAAAAATAAATGGTTCCCTATGGTTAAGATACCGCCCCGTGTACCTCCTACTGCTAGCATGTTACATTCAATACAGCGTAGAGCTCCATCGCGGTGGAGGACTCGCCCACCATATCATGAACCGCGCCTAGACTACCGCATTTGTTGGTACACAAGGAACTATTGAAGGTAACCTAAATCATTCAGGCATGCAGTTCATCACACCATGGATGTAAGCACATGAAAAAGGAGACCTATAACCTAAAACGAGCATAACTTTTGCATCCATTGTGCGATCGGTGCATAGTTTTTTTTTCTAGAAAGCTTGCGGCGAGGCCAACACCGACAAAAAGTGAAATTCAAATAGTAGAATAGTATATAATTTTTTACAAAATAAATACTTCCCTTTGGTTGAAATGCTGCCCCGCATACCTCCTTCTGCGAGCATGTTATATTCAAAACAGCGTCGAACTCCATCGTGGTGGAGGACTCACCCACCATATCATGAGCAACGCCTAGACTACCGAGTTTATGGGTACACAAGGAACCATGGAAGGTAACCCACATCCCTCGACCACGCGGTTCAGCACACCGTGGGTGTAAGCACACGAAAAAGGATACCTATAACCTAAAACAAGCGTAACTTTTGCGTTTATTGCCCGTTCGGGACATACTTTTTTCTAGAAAGCTTGCGGCGAGGCCGACATTGACAAAAAGCAAAATTCAAAGAGTAGAATAGTACATAATTTTATAAAAAATAAATGGTTCCCTATGGTTAAGATACCGCCCCGTGTACCTCCTACTGCTAGCATGTTACATTCAATACAGCGTAGAGCTCCATCGCGGTGGAGGACTCGCCCACCATATCATGAACCACGCCTAGACTACCGCATTTGTTGGTACACAAGGAACTATTGAAGGTAACCTAAATCATTCAGGCATGCAGTTCATCACACCATGGATGTAAGCACATGAAAAAGGAGACCTATAACCTAAAACGAGCATAACTTTTGCATCCATTGTGCGATCGGTGCATAGTTTTTTTTTCTAGAAAGCTTGCAGCGAGGCCAACACCGACAAAAAGCGAAATTCAAAGAGTAGAGTAGTATATAATTTTTAAAAAATAAATACTTCCCTATGATTGAGATACCGCCCCGAGTACCTCCTGTTTGCTACCATGTTACATTCAATACAACGTCAAACTCCATCACGGTGGAGGACTCGCCCACTATATCATGAACTACTGCGTTTATGGGTACACAAGGAACCATGGAAGGTAACCCATATGATTCAGGCACACGGTTCAGCACACCGTGGGTGTAAGCACATGAAAAATGAGACATATAACCTAAAACAAGCGTAACTTTTGCGTTCATTGTCTGTTTGGGGCACACTTTTTTTCTAGAAAGCTTCCAGCGAGGCCAACATCGACAAAAAACGAAATTCAAAGAGTAGAATAGTACATAATTTTATATAAAATAAATACTTCCCTATGATTGAAATAATGCCCCGAGTATCTCCTACTGATAGCATGTTACATTCAATACAGCGTTGAACTCCATCGCGGTGGAGGACTCGCCCACCATATCATGAACCGCGCCTAGACTACCGCGTTTGTGGGTACACAAGGAACTATGGAAGGTAACCCACATCATTCGGGCACACGGTTCATCACACCGTGGATGTAAGCACATGAAAAAGAAGACCTATAACCTAAAATGAGCATAACTTTTGTATCCGTTGTCTAATTGGTGCATACTTTTTTTTCTAGAAAGCTTGCGGCGAGGCCAACACCGACAAAAAGCGAAATTCAAAGAGTAGAATAGTATATAATTTTTAAAAAATAAATACTTCCCTATGATTGAGATACCGCCCCGAGTACCTCCTTTCTGCTAGCATGTTATATTCAATACAGCATCGAACTCCATCGCGGTGGAGGACTCGCCCACCATATCATGAACTACGCCTAGACTACTGCGTTTATGGGTACCGAAGGAACCGTGGATGGTAACCCACATCATTCGGGCACACGGTTCAGCACACCATGGGTGTAAGTACACGAAAAATGAGACATATAACATAAAACATGCGTAACTTTTGCATTCGTTGTACGTTCGGGGCATACTTTTTTTCTAGAAAGCTTGTGGCGAGGCCAACACCGACAAAAAGCGAAATTCAAAGAGTAGAATAGCATATAATTTTATAAAAAATAAATACTTCCCTATGGTTGAGATACCGCCCCGAGTACCTCCTACTACTAGCATGTTACATTCAATACAGAGTTTATGGGTACACAAGGAACCATGGAAGATAACCCACATCCCTCGGTCACACGGTTCAGCACACCGTGGCTGTAAGCACACGAAAAAGGAGACCTATAACCTAAAACAAGCATAACTTTTGCGTCCGTTGTCCGTTTGGGGCATACTTTTTTTCTAGAAAGCTTCCGGCGAGGCCAACACCGACAAAAAGCAAAATTCAAAGAGTAGAATAGTATATAATTTTTAAAAAAAATACTTCCCTATGGTTGAGATACCGCCCCGAGTACCTCCTTTCTGCTAGCATGTTACATTCAATTCAACGTCAAACTCCATCGCGGTGGAGGACTCACCCACCATATCATGAACCGCGCCTAGACTACCAAGTTTATGAGTACACAAGGAACCATGGAAGGTAACCCACATCCCTCGGTCACGTGGTTCAGCACACCGTGGGTGTAAGCACACGAAAAAGGAGACCTATAACCTAAAACAAGCGTAACTTTTGCGTTCATTGTCCGTTCGGGGCATACTTTTTTTCTAGAAAGCTTGTGGCGAGGCTAACACCGACAAAAAGCGAAATTCAAATAGTAGAATAGTATATAATTTTTTAGAAAATAAATACTTCCCTTTGGTTGAAATGCTGCCCCGCATACCTCCTACTGCGAGCATGTTATATTCAATACAGCGTCGAACTCCATCGTGGTGGAGGACTCGCCCATCGTATCATGAACCATGCCTACACTATCGAGTTTATGGGCACAGAAGGAACCATGGATGGTAACCCACATCATTTAGGCACACGGTTCAGCACACCGTGGGTGTAAGCACACAAAAAATGAGACATATAACTTAAAACAAGCGTAACTTTTGCGTTCGTTGTCCATTCGGGGCATACTTTTTTTCTAGAAAGCTTGCGGTGAGGCCAACACCGACAAAAAGAAAAATTCAAAGAGTAGAATAGTATATAATTTTATAAAAAATAAATACTTCCCTATGGTTGAGATACCGCCCTGAGTACCTCCTACTGCTAGCATGTTACATTCAATATAGCATTGAACTCTATCGCGGTGGAGGACTCGCCCACCATATGATGTGCCTAGGCTACTGCGTTTGTGGGTACACAAGGAACTATGGAAGGTAACCCACATCATTGGGGCACGCGGTTCATCACACCGTGGATGTAAGCACATGAAAATGGAGACCTATAACCTAAAACAAGCATAACTTTTGTATCCGTTGTTCGATTGGTGCATACTTTTTTTTCCAGAAATCTTGCAACAAGGCTAACACCGACAAAAAGCGAAATTCAAAGAGTAGAGTAGTATATAATTTTTAAAAAATAAATACTTCCCTATGATTGAGATACCGCCCCGAGTACCTCCTGTTTGCTACCATGTTACATTCAATACAACGTCAAACTCCATCGCGGTGGAGGACTCGCCCACTATATCATGAACTACTGCGTTTATGGGTACACAAGGAACCATGGAAGGTAACCCACATGATTCAGGCACACGGTTCAGCACACCGTGGGTGTAAGCACATGAAAAATGAGACATATAACCTAAAACAAGCGTAACTTTTGCGTTCGTTGTCCATTCAGGGCATACCTTTTTTCTAGAAACCTTGCGGTGAGGCCATCACCGACAAAAAGCAAAATTCAAAGAGTAGAATAGTATATAATTTTATAAAAAATAAATACTTCCCTATGGTTGAGATACCGCCCGGAGTACCTCCTACTGCTAGCATGTTACATTCAATACAGCGTCGAACTCCATAACGGTTGAGGACTCGCCCACCGTATCATGAACCGCGCCTAGACTACCAAGTTTATGGGTACACAAGGAACCATGGAAGATAACCCACATCCCTCGATCACGCGGTTCAGCACACCGCGGCTGTAAGCACATGAAAAATGAGACCTATAACCTAAACAAGCGTAACTTTCGTCCGTTCTCCGTTTGGGGCATACTTTTTTTCTAGAAAGCTTGCTGCGAGGCCAACACCGACAAAAAGAGAAATTCAAACAGTAGAATAGGATATAATATTATAAAAAAATACTTCCCTATGGTTGAGATACCGCCCTGAGTACCTCCTTTCTGCTAGCATGTTACATTCAATACAGCGTCGAACTCCATCGCGGTGGAGGACTCGCCCACCATATCATGAGCAACGCCTAGACTACCGAGTTTATGGGTACACAAGGAACCATGGAAGGTAACCCACATCCCTCGACCACGCGGTTCAGCACACCGTGGGTGTAAGCACACGAAAAAGGATACCTATAACCTAAAACAAGCGTAACTTTTGCGTTTATTGCCCGTTCGGGACATACTTTTTTCTAGAAAGCTTGCGGCGAGGCCGACATTGACAAAAAGCAAAATTCAAAGAGTAGAATAGTACATAATTTTATAAAAAATAAATGGTTCCCTATGGTTAAGATACCGCCCCGTGTACCTCCTACTGCTAGCATGTTACATTCAATACAGCGTAGAGCTCCATCGCGGTGGAGGACTCGCCCACCATATCATGAACCGCGCCTAGACTACCGCATTTGTTGGTACACAAGGAACTATTGAAGGTAACCTAAATCATTCAGGCATGCAGTTCATCACACCATGGATGTAAGCACATGAAAAAGGAGACCTATAACCTAAAACGAGCATAACTTTTGCATCCATTGTGCGATCGGTGCATAGTTTTTTTTTCTAGAAAGCTTGCGGCGAGGCCAACACCGACAAAAAGTGAAATTCAAATAGTAGAATAGTATATAATTTTTTACAAAATAAATACTTCCCTTTGGTTGAAATACTGCCCCGCATACCTCCTTCTGCGAGCATGTTATATTCAAAACAGCGTCGAACTCCATCGTGGTGGAGGACTCACCCACCATATCATGAGCAACGCCTAGACTACCGAGTTTATGGGTACACAAGGAACCGTGGAAGGTAATCCACATCCCTTGACCACGCGGTTCAGCACACCGTGGGTGTAAGCACACGAAAAAGGATACCTATAACCTAAAACAAGCGTAACTTTTGCGTTTATTGCCCGTTCGGGACATACTTTTTTCTAGAAAGCTTGCGGCGAGGCCGACATTGACAAAAAGCAAAATTCAAAGAGTAGAATAGTACATAATTTTATAAAAAATAAATGGTTCCCTCTGGTTAAGATACCGCCCCGTGTACCTCCTACTGCTAGCATGTTACATTCAATACAGCGTAGAGCTCCATCGCGGTGGAGGACTCGCCCACCATATCATGAACCACGCCTAGACTACCGCATTTGTTGGTACACAAGGAACTATTGAAGGTAACCTAAATCATTCAGGCATGCAGTTCATCACACCATGGATGTAAGCACATGAAAAAGGAGACCTATAACCTAAAACGAGCATAACTTTTGCATCCATTGTGCGATCGGTGCATAGTTTTTTTTTCTAGAAAGCTTGCGGCGAGGCCAACACCGACAAAAAGTGAAATTCAAATAGTAGAATAGTATATAATTTTTTACAAAATAAATACTTCCCTTTGGTTGAAATGCTGCCCCGCATACCTCCTTCTGCGAGCATGTTATATTCAAAACAGCGTCGAACTCCATCGTGGTGGAGGACTCACCCACCATATCATGAGCAACGCCTAGACTACCGAGTTTATGGGTACACAAGGAACCATGGAAGGTAACCCACATCCCTCGACCACGCGGTTCAGCACACCGTGGGTGTAAGCACACGAAAAAGGATACCTATAACCTAAAACAAGCGTAACTTTTGCGTTTATTGCCCGTTCGGGACATACTTTTTTCTAGAAAGCTTGCGGCGAGGCCGACATTGACAAAAAGCAAAATTCAAAGAGTAGAATAGTACATAATTTTATAAAAAATAAATGGTTCCCTCTGGTTAAGATACCGCCCCGTGTACCTCCTACTGCTAGCATGTTACATTCAATACAGCGTAGAGCTCCATCGCGGTGGAGGACTCGCCCACCATATCATGAACCACGCCTAGACTACCGCATTTGTTGGTACACAAGGAACTATTGAAGGTAACCTAAATCATTCAGGCATGCAGTTCATCACACCATGGATGTAAGCACATGAAAAAGGAGACCTATAACCTAAAACGAGCATAACTTTTGCATCCATTGTGCGATCGGTGCATAGTTTTTTTTTCTAGAAAGCTTGCGGCGAGGCCAACACCGACAAAAAGTGAAATTCAAATAGTAGAATAGTATATAATTTTTTACAAAATAAATACTTCCCTTTGGTTGAAATGCTGCCCCGCATACCTCCTTCTGCGAGCATGTTATATTCAAAACAGCGTCGAACTCCATCGTGGTGGAGGACTCACCCATCGTATCATGAACCACGCCTAGACTAACGAGTTTATGGGTACACAAGGAACCATGGAAGGTAACCCACATCCCTCAGCCACGCGGTTCAGCACACCGTTGGTGTAAGCACACGAAAAAAGAGAATTATAACCTAAAACAAGCGTAACTTTTGCGTCCGTTGTCCGTTTGGGGCAAACTTTTTTTCTAGAAAGCTTGCAGCGAGGACAACACCAACAAAAAGCAAAATTCAAAGAGTAGAATAGTATATAATTTATAAAAAAATACTTCTCTATGGTTGAGATACCGCCCCGAGTACCTCCTTTCTGCTAGCATGTTACATTCAACACAATGTCGAACTCCATTGCGGTGGAGGACTCGCCCACCATATCATGAACCGCGCCTAGACTACGGAGTTTATGGGTACACAAGGAACCATGGAAGGTAACCCACATCCCTCGGCCACGCAGTTCAGCACACCGTGGGTGTGAGCACACAAAAAATGAGACCTATAACCTAAAACAAGCGTAACTTTTGCGTTCATTGTCCGTTCGGGGCATACTTTTTTTCTAGAAAGCTTCCGGCGAGGCCAACATCAACAAAAAGCAAAATTCAAAGAGTAGAATAGTACATAATTTTATAAAAAATAAATACTTCCCTATGGTTGAAATACCGCCCCGAGTACCTCCTACTGCTAGCATGTTACATTCAATACAGCGTTGAACTCCATCGCGGTGGAGGACTCGCCCACGAAATAATGAACCACGCCTAGACTACCGTGTTTGTGGGTACACAAGGAACTATGGAAGGTAACCCACATCATTCGGGCACACGGTTCATCACACCGTGGGTGTAAGCACATGAAAAATGAGACATATAACCTAAAACAAGCGTGACTTTTGCGTTCGTTGTCCATTTGGGACATACTTTTTTCTAGAAACCTTGCGGTGAGGCCAACATCGACAAAAAGCAAAATTCAAAGAGTAGAATAGTATATAATTTTATAAAAAAATACTTCCCTATGGTTGAGATACTGCCCTAAGTACCTCCTTTCTGCTAGCATGTAACATTCAATACAGCGTCGAACTCCATCGCGGTGGAGGACTCGCCCACCATATCATGAACCACGCCTAGACTACCGCATTTGTTGGTACACAAGGAACTATTGAAGGTAACCTAAATCATTCAGGCATGCAGTTCATCACACCATGGATGTAAGCACATGAAAAAGGAGACCTATAACCTAAAACGAGCATAACTTTTGCATCCATTGTGCGATCGGTGCATAGTTTTTTTTTCTAGAAAGCTTGCGGCGAGGCCAACACCGACAAAAAGTGAAATTCAAATAGTAGAATAGTATATAATTTTTTACAAAATAAATACTTCCCTTTGGTTGAAATGCTGCCCCGCATACCTCCTTCTGCGAGCATGTTATATTCAAAACAGCGTCGAACTCCATCGTGGTGGAGGACTCACCCACCATATCATGAGCAACGCCTAGACTACCGAGTTTATGGGTACACAAGGAACCATGGAAGGTAACCCACATCCCTCGACCACGCGGTTCAGCACACCGTGGGTGTAAGCACACGAAAAAGGATACCTATAACCTAAAACAAGCGTAACTTTTGCGTTTATTGCCCGTTCGGGACATACTTTTTTCTAGAAAGCTTGCGGCGAGGCCGACATTGACAAAAAGCAAAATTCAAAGAGTAGAATAGTACATAATTTTATAAAAAATAAATGGTTCCCTCTGGTTAAGATACCGCCCCGTGTACCTCCTACTGCTAGCATGTTACATTCAATACAGCGTAGAGCTCCATCGCGGTGGAGGACTCGCCCACCATATCATGAACCACGCCTAGACTACCGCATTTGTTGGTACACAAGGAACTATTGAAGGTAACCTAAATCATTCAGGCATGCAGTTCATCACACCATGGATGTAAGCACATGAAAAAGGAGACCTATAACCTAAAACGAGCATAACTTTTGCATCCATTGTGCGATCGGTGCATAGTTTTTTTTTCTAGAAAGCTTGCGGCGAGGCCAACACCGACAAAAAGTGAAATTCAAATAGTAGAATAGTATATAATTTTTTACAAAATAAATACTTCCCTTTGGTTGAAATGCTGCCCCGCATACCTCCTTCTGCGAGCATGTTATATTCAAAACAGCGTCGAACTCCATCGTGGTGGAGGACTCACCCATCGTATCATGAACCACGCCTAGACTAACGAGTTTATGGGTACACAAGGAACCATGGAAGGTAACCCACATCCCTCAGCCACGCGGTTCAGCACACCGTTGGTGTAAGCACACGAAAAAAGAGAATTATAACCTAAAACAAGCGTAACTTTTGCGTCCGTTGTCCGTTTGGGGCAAACTTTTTTTCTAGAAAGCTTGCAGCGAGGACAACACCAACAAAAAGCAAAATTCAAAGAGTAGAATAGTATATAATTTATAAAAAAATACTTCTCTATGGTTGAGATACCGCCCCGAGTACCTCCTTTCTGCTAGCATGTTACATTCAACACAATGTCGAACTCCATTGCGGTGGAGGACTCGCCCACCATATCATGAACCGCGCCTAGACTACGGAGTTTATGGGTACACAAGGAACCATGGAAGGTAACCCACATCCCTCGGCCACGCAGTTCAGCACACCGTGGGTGTGAGCACACAAAAAATGAGACCTATAACCTAAAACAAGCGTAACTTTTGCGTTCATTGTCCGTTCGGGGCATACTTTTTTTCTAGAAAGCTTCCGGCGAGGCCAACATCAACAAAAAGCAAAATTCAAAGAGTAGAATAGTACATAATTTTATAAAAAATAAATACTTCCCTATGGTTGAAATACCGCCCCGAGTACCTCCTACTGCTAGCATGTTACATTCAATACAGCGTTGAACTCCATCGCGGTGGAGGACTCGCCCACGAAATAATGAACCACGCCTAGACTACCGTGTTTGTGGGTACACAAGGAACTATGGAAGGTAACCCACATCATTCGGGCACACGGTTCATCACACCGTGGGTGTAAGCACATGAAAAATGAGACATATAACCTAAAACAAGCGTGACTTTTGCGTTCGTTGTCCATTTGGGACATACTTTTTTCTAGAAACCTTGCGGTGAGGCCAACATCGACAAAAAGCAAAATTCAAAGAGTAGAATAGTATATAATTTTATAAAAAAATACTTCCCTATGGTTGAGATACTGCCCTAAGTACCTCCTTTCTGCTAGCATGTAACATTCAATACAGCGTCGAACTCCATCGCGGTGGAGGACTCGCCCACCATATCATGAACAACGCCTAGACTACCGAGTTTATGGGTACACAAGGAACCATGGAAGATAACCCACATCCCTCGACCACGCGGTTCAGCACACCGTGGGTGTAAGCACACGAAAAAGGATACCTATAACCTAAAACAAGCGTAACTTTTGCGTTCATTGCCCGTTTGGGGCATACTTTTTTCTAGAAAGCATGCGGCGAGGCCCACATTGATAAAAAGCAAAATTCAAAGAGTAGAATAGTACATAATTTTATAAAAAATAAATAGTTCCCTATGGTTAAGATACCGCCCCGTGTACCTCCTACTGCTAGCATGTTACATTCAATACAGCGTAGAGCTCCATCGCGGTGGAGGACTCGCCCACAATATCATGAACCGCGCCTAGACTACCGCATTTGTTGGTACACAAGGAACTACTGAAGGTAACATAAATCATTCAGGCACGCGGTTCATCACACCGTGGATGTAAGCACATGAAAAAGGAGATTTATAACCTAAAACGAGCATAACTTTTGCATCCATTGTGCGATCGGTGCATACTTTTTTTTCTAGAAAGCTTGTGGCGAGGCTAACACCGACAAAAAGCGAAATTCAAATAGTAGAATAGTATATAATTTTTTAGAAAATAAATACTTCCCTTTGGTTGAAATGCTGCCCCGCATACCTCCTACTGCGAGCACGTTATATTCAATACAGCGTCGAACTCCATCGTGGTGGAGGACTCGCCCATCGTATCATGAACCATGCCTACACTATCGAGTTTATGGGCACAGAAGGAACCATGGATGGTAACCCACATCATTTAGGCACACGGTTCAGCACACCATGGGTGTAAGCACACAAATAATGAGACATATAATTTAAAACAAGCGTAACTTTTGCGTTCGTTGTCCATTCGGGGCATACTTTTTTTTCTAGAAAGCTTGCGGTGAGGCCAACACCGACAAAAAGAAAAATTCAAAGAGTAGAATAGTATATAATTTTATAAAAAATAAATACTTCCCTATGGTTGAGATACCGCCCTGAGTACCTCCTACTGCTAGCATGTTACATTCAATATAGCATTGAACTCTATCGCGGTGGAGGACTCGCCCACCATATGATGTGCCTAGGCTACTGCGTTTGTGGGTACACAAGGAACTATGGAAGGTAACCCACATCATTGGGGCACGCGGTTCATCACACCGTGGATGTAAGCACATGAAAATGGAGACCTATAACCTAAAACAAGCATAACTTTTGTATCCGTTGTTCGATTGGTGCATACTTTTTTTTCCAGAAATCTTGCAACAAGACTAACACCGACAAAAAGCGAAATTCAAAGAGTAGAGTAGTATCTAATTTTTAAAAAATAAATACTTCCCTATGATTGAGATACCGCCCCGAGTACCTCCTGTTTGCTACCATGTTACATTCAATACAACGTCAAACTCCATCGCGGTGGAGGACTCGCCCACTATATCATGAACTACTGCGTTTATGGGTACACAAGGAATCATGGAAGGTAACCCACATGATTCAGGCACACGGTTCAGCACACCGTGGGTGTAAGCACATGAAAAATGAGACATATAACCTAAAACAAGCGTAACTTTTGCGTTCGTTGTCCATTCGGGGCATACTTTTTTTTCTAGAAAGCTTGCGGTGAGGCCAACACCGACAAAAAGAAAAATTCAAAGAGTAGAATAGTATATAATTTTATAAAAAATAAATACTTCCCTATGGTTGAGATACCGCCCTGAGTACCTCCTACTGCTAGCATGTTACATTCAATATAGCATTGAACTCTATCGCGGTGGAGGACTCGCCCACCATATGATGTGCCTAGGCTACTGCGTTTGTGGGTACACAAGGAACTATGGAAGGTAACCCACATCATTGGGGCACGCGGTTCATCACACCGTGGATGTAAGCACATGAAAATGGAGACCTATAACCTAAAACAAGCATAACTTTTGTATCCGTTGTTCGATTGGTGCATACTTTTTTTTCCAGAAATCTTGCAACAAGACTAACACCGACAAAAAGCGAAATTCAAAGAGTAGAGTAGTATATAATTTTTAAAAAATAAATACTTCCCTATGATTGAGATACCGCCCCGAGTACCTCCTGTTTGCTACCATGTTACATTCAATACAACGTCAAACTCCATCGCGGTGGAGGACTCGCCCACTATATCATGAACTACTGCGTTTATGGGTACACAAGGAACCATGGAAGGTAACCCACATGATTCAGGCACACGGTTCAGCACACCGTGGGTGTAAGCGCATGAAAAATGAGACATATAACCTAAAACAAGCGTAACTTTTGCGTTCGTTGTCCATTCGGGGCATACCTTTTTTCTAGAAACCTTGCGGTGAGGCCAACACCGACGAAAAGCGAAATTCAAAGAGTAGAATAGTATATAATTTTATAAAAAATAAATACTTCCCTATGGTTGAGATACCGCCCGTAGTACCTCCTACTGCTAGCATGTTACATTCAATACAGCGTCGAACTCCATAACGGTTGAGGACTCGCCCACCGTATCATGAACCGCGCCTAGACTACCAAGTTTATGGGTACACAAGGAACCATGGAAGATAACCCACATCCCTCGATCACGCGGTTCAGCACACCGCGGCTGTAAGCACATGAAAAATGAAACCTATAACCTAAACAAGCGTAACTTTCGTCCGTTGTCCGTTTGGGGCATACTTTTTTTCTAGAAAGCTTGCGGCGAGGCCAACACCGACAAAAAGAGAAATTCAAACAGTAGAATAGGATATAATAGTATAAAAAAAATACTTCCCTATGGTTGAGATACCGCCCTGAGTACCTCCTTTCTGCTAGCACGTTACATTCAATACAGCGTCGAACTCCATCGCGGTGGAGGACTCGCCCACCATATCATGAGCAACGCCTAGACTACCGAGTTTATGGGTACACAAGGAACCATGGAAGGTAACCCACATCATTTGGGCACATGGTTCAGCACACCGTGGGTGTAAGCACACGAAAAATGAGACATATAACCTAAAACATGCGTAACTTTTGCGTTTGTTGTCCGTTCGGGGCATACTTTTTTTTCTAGAAAGCTTGTGGCGAGGCCAACACCGACAAAAAGCGAAATTCAAAGAGTATAATAGCATATAATTTTATAAAAAATAAATACTTCCCTATGGTTGAGATACCGCCCCGAGTACCTCCTACTGCTAGCATGTTACATTCAATACAGCGTTGAGCTCCATCGCGGTGGAGGACTCGCCCACCATATCATGAACCGCGCCTAGACTACTACGTTTATGGATACACAAGGAACCATGGAAGGTAACTCACATCATTCAGGCACACGGTTCAGCACACCGTGGGTGTAAGCACACGAAAAATGAGACATATATCCTAAAACATGCGTAACTTCTGCGTTCGTTGTCCATTCGGGGCTTACTTTTTTTCTAGAAAGCTTGTGGCGAGGCCAACACCGACAAAAAGCAAAATTCAAAGAGTAGAATAGTATATAATTTTATAAAAAATAAATACTTCCCTATGGTTGAGATACCGCCCCGAGTACCTCCTACTGCGAGCATGTTACATTCAATACAATGTCGAACTCCATCACGGTAGAGGATTCGCCCACCGTATTATGAACCGCGCATAGACTACCAAGTTTATGGGTACACAAGGAACCATGGAAGATAACCCACATCCCTCGGTCACATGGTTCAGCACACCGTGGCTGTAAGCACACGAAAAAGGAGACCTATAACCTAAAACAAGTGTCACTTTTGCGTCCGTTGTCCGTTTGGGGCATACTTTTTTCTAGAAAGCCTGCGGCGAGGCCGACATTGACAAAAAGCGAAATTCAAAGAGTAGAATAGTATATAATTTTATAAAAAATAAATAGTTCCCTATGGTTAAGATACCGCCCCGTGTACCTCCTACTGCTAGCATGTTACATTCAATACAGCGTAGAGCTCCATCACGGTGGAGGACTCGCCCACCATATCATGAACCGCGCCTAGACTACCGCATTTTTTGGTACACAAGGAACTATTGAAGGTAACCTAAATCATTCAGGCACGCGGTTCATCACACCGTGGATGTAAGCACATGAAAAAGGAGACCTATAACCTAAAACGAGCATAACTTTTGCATCCATTGTGCGATCGGTGCATACTTTTTTTTCTAGAAAGCTTGCGGCGAGGCCAAACACCGACAAAAATCAAAATTCAAATAGTAGAATAGTATATAATTTTTTACAAAATAAATACTTCCCTTTGGTTGAAATGCTGCCCCGCATACCTCCTACTGCGAGCATGTTATATTCAATACAGCGTCCAACTCCATCGTGGTGGAGGACTCGCCCATCGTATCATGAACCACACCTAGACTACCGAGTTTATGGGTACACAAGGAACCACGGAAGGTAACCCACATCCCTCAGCCACGCGGTTCAGCACACCGTGGGTGTAAGCACACAAAAAAGGAGAATTATAACATAAATTAGCGTAACTTTTGCGTCCGTTGTCCATTTGGGGCAAACTTTTTTTCTAGAAAGCTTGCGGCGAGGCCAACACCGACAAAAATCGAAATTCAAAGAGTAGAATAGCATATAATTTATAAAAAAATACTTCCCTATGGTTGAGATACCGCCCCGAGTACCTCCTTTTTGCTAGCATGTTACATTCAATACAACATCGAACTCCATCGCGGTGGAGGACTCGCCCACCGTATCATGAACTGCGCCTAGACTACTGCGTTTATGGGTACACAAGGAACTATGGAAGGTAACCCACATCATTTGGGCACATGGTTCAGCACACCGTGGGTGTAAGCACACGAAAAATGAGACATATAACCTAAAACATGCGTAACTTTTGCGTTTGTTGTCCGTTCGGGGCATACTTTTTTTTCTAGAAAGCTTGTGGCGAGGCCAACACCGACAAAAAGCGAAATTCAAAGAGTATAATAGTATATAATTTTATAAAAAATAAATACTTCCCTATGGTTGAGATACCGCTCCGAGTACCTCCTACTGCTAGCATGTTACATTCAATACAGCGTTGAGCTCCATCGCGGTGGAGGACTCGCCCACCATATCATGAACCGCGCCTAGACTACTACGTTTATGGATACACAAGGAACCATGGAAGGTAACTCACATCATTCAGGCACACGGTTCAGCACACCGTGGGTGTAAGCACACGAAAAATGAGACATATATCCTAAAACATGCGTAACTTCTGCGTTCGTTGTCCATTCGAGGCTTACTTTTTTTCTAGAGAGCTTGTGGCGAGGCCAACACCGACAAAAAGCAAAATTCAAAGAGTAGAATAGTATATAATTTTATAAAAAATAAATACTTCCCTTTGGTTGAGATACCGCCCCGAGTACCTCCTACTGCGAGCATGTTACATTCAATACAATGTCGAACTCCATCACGGTAGAGAACTCGCCCACCGTATTATGAACCGCGCATAGACTACCGAGTTTATGGGTACACAAGGAACCATGGAAGATAACCCACATCCCTCGGTCACATGGTTCAGCACACCGTGGCTGTAAGCACACGAAAAAGGAGACCTATAACCTAAAACAAGTGTCACTTTTGCGTCCGTTGTCCGTTTGGGGCATACTTTTTTCTAGAAAGCCTGCGGCGAGGCCGACATTGACAAAAAGCGAAAATCAAAGAGTAGAATAGTACATAATTTTATAAAAAATAAATAGTTCCCTATGGTTAAGATACCGCCCTGTGTACCTCCTACTGCTAGCATGTTACATTCAATACAGCGTAGAGCTCCATCACGGTGGAGGACTCGCCCACCATATCATGAACCGCGCCTAGACTACCGCATTTTTTGGTACACAAGGAACTATTGAAGGTAACCTAAATCATTCAGGCACGCGGTTCATCACACCGTGGATGTAAGCACATGAAAAAGGAGACCTATAACCTAAAACAAGCATAACTTTTGCATCCATTGTGCGATCGGTGCATACTTTTTTTTCTAGAAAGCTTGCGGCGAGGCCAACACCGACAAAAATCAAAATTCAAATAGTAGAATAGTATATAATTTTTTACAAAATAAATACTTCCCTTTGGTTGAAATGCTGCCCCGCATACCTCCTACTGCGAGCATGTTATATTCAATACAGCGTCCAACTCCATCGTGGTGGAGGACTCGCCCATCGTATCATGAACCACACCTAGACTACCGAGTTTATGGGTACACAAGGAACCACGGAAGGTAACCCACATCCCTCAGCCACGCGGTTCAGCACACCGTGGGTGTAAGCACACAAAAAAGGAGAATTATAACATAAAACAAGCGTAACTTTTGCGTCCGTTGTCCGTTTGGGGCAAACTTTTTTTCTAGAAAGCTTGCGGCGAGGCCAACACCGACAAAAAGTGAAATTCAAAGCGTAGAATAGCATATAATTTATAAAAAAAATACTTCCCTATGGTTGAGATACCGCCCCGAGTACCTCCTTTTTGCTAGCATGTTACATTCAATACAACATCGAACTCCATCGCGGTGGAGGACTCGCCCACCGTATCATGAACTGCGCCTAGACTACTGCGTTTATGGGTACACAAGGAACCATGGAAGATAACCCACATCCCTCGGTCACATGGTTCAGCACACCGTGGCTGTAAGCACACGAAAAAGGAGACCTATAACCTAAAACAAGTGTCACTTTTGCGTCCGTTGTCCGTTTGGGGCATACTTTTTTCTAGAAAGCCTGCGGCGAGGCCGACATTGACAAAAAGCGAAAATCAAAGAGTAGAATAGTACATAATTTTATAAAAAATAAATAGTTCCCTATGGTTAAGATACCGCCCTGTGTACCTCCTACTGCTAGCATGTTACATTCAATACAGCGTAGAGCTCCATCACGGTGGAGGACTCGCCCACCATATCATGAACCGCGCCTAGACTACCGCATTTTTTGGTACACAAGGAACTATTGAAGGTAACCTAAATCATTCAGGCACGCGGTTCATCACACCGTGGATGTAAGCACATGAAAAAGGAGACCTATAACCTAAAACAAGCATAACTTTTGCATCCATTGTGCGATCGGTGCATACTTTTTTTTCTAGAAAGCTTGCGGCGAGGCCAACACCGACAAAAATCAAAATTCAAATAGTAGAATAGTATATAATTTTTTACAAAATAAATACTTCCCTTTGGTTGAAATGCTGCCCCGCATACCTCCTACTGCGAGCATGTTATATTCAATACAGCGTCCAACTCCATCGTGGTGGAGGACTCGCCCATCGTATCATGAACCACACCTAGACTACCGAGTTTATGGGTACACAAGGAACCACGGAAGGTAACCCACATCCCTCAGCCACGCGGTTCAGCACACCGTGGGTGTAAGCACACAAAAAAGGAGAATTATAACATAAAACAAGCGTAACTTTTGCGTCCGTTGTCCGTTTGGGGCAAACTTTTTTTCTAGAAAGCTTGCGGCGAGGCCAACACCGACAAAAAGTGAAATTCAAAGCGTAGAATAGCATATAATTTATAAAAAAAATACTTCCCTATGGTTGAGATACCGCCCCGAGTACCTCCTTTTTGCTAGCATGTTACATTCAATACAACATCGAACTCCATCGCGGTGGAGGACTCGCCCACCGTATCATGAACTGCGCCTAGACTACTGCGTTTATGGGTACACAAGGAACCATGGAAGGTAACCCACATTATTCGGGCACACGGTTCAGCACACCGTGGGTGTAAGCACACGAAAAATGAGACATATAACCTAAAACATGCATAACTTTTGCGTTCGTTGTCCGTTCGGGGCATACTTTTTTTTCTAGAAAGCTTGTGGCGAGGCCAACACCGACAAAAAAGCGAAATTCAAAGAGTATAATAGTATATAATTTTATAAAAACTAAATACTGCCCTATGGTTGAGATACCGCCCCGAGTACCTCCTACTGCTAGCATGTTACATTCAATACAGCGTTGAGCTCCATCGCGGTGGAGGACTCGCCCACCATATCATGAACCGCGCCTAGACTACTGCGTTTATGGATACACAAGGAACCATGGAAGGTAACACACATCATTCAGGCACACGGTTCAGCACACCGTGGGTGTAAGCACACGAAAAATGAGACATATAACCTAAAACATGCGTAACTTTTGCGTTCGTTGTCCATTCGGGGCTTACTTTTTTCCTAGAAAGCTTGTGGCGAGGCCAACATCGACAAAAAGCAAAATTCAAAGAGTAGAATAGTATATAATTTTATAAAAAATAAATACTTCCCTATGGTTGAGATACCGTCCCGAGTACCTCCTACTGCTAGCATGTTACATTCAATACAACGTCGAACTCCATCACAAAAGAGGACTCGCCCACCGTATTATGAACCGCGCATAGACTACCGAGTTTATGGGTACACAAGGAACCATGGAAGATAACCCACATCCCTCAGTGACACGGTTCAGCACACCGTGGCTGTAAGCACACGAAAAAGGAGAGCTATAACCTAAAACAAGCGTCACTTTTGCGTCCGTTGTCCGTTTGTGGCATACTTTTTTCTAGAAAGCTTGCGGCGAGGCCGACATTGACAAAAAGCAAAATTCAAATAGTAGAATAGTACATAATTTTACAAAAAATAAATAGTTCCCTATGGTTGAGATACCGCCCCGAGTACCTCTAACTGCTAGCATGTTACATTCAATAAAGCGTTGAACTCCATCGCGGTGGAGGACTCGCCCACCATATCATGAACAGCGCCTAGACTACTGCGTTTGTGGGTACGCAAGGAACTATGGAAGGTAACCCACATCATTCAGGCACGCGGTTTATCACACCGTGGATGTAAGCACATGAAAAAGGAGACCTACAACCTAAAACGAGCATAACTTTTGCATCCTTGTTCCGATTGGTGCATACTTTTTTTCTAGAAAGCTTGCGGCGAGGCCAACACCAACAAAAAGCGAAATTCAAAGAGTAGAATAGTATATAATTTTTAAAAAATAAATACTTCCCTATGATTGAGATACCGCCCCGAGTACCTCCTTTTTGCTAGCATGTTACATTCAATAAAACATCAAACTCCATCGCGGTGGAGGACTCGCCCACCGTATCATGAACTGCGCCTAGACTACTGCGTTTATGGGTACACAAGGAACCATGGAAGGTAACCCACATCATTCGGGCACACGGTTCAGCACACCGTGGGTGTAAGCACACGAAAAATGAGACATATAACCTGAAACATGCGTAACTTTTGCGTTCGTTGTCCGTTCGGGGCATACTTTTTTTTCTAGAAAGCTTGTGGCGAGGCCAACACCGACAAAAAAGCGAAATTCAAAGAGTATAATAGTATATAATTTTATAAAAAATAAATACTTCCCTATGGTTGAGATACCGCCTCGAGTACCTCCTACTGCTAGCATGTTACATTCAATACAGCGTTGAGCTCCATCGCGATGGAGGACTCGGCCACCATATCATGAACCGCGCCTAGACTACTGCGTTTATGGATATACAAGGAACCATGGAAGGTAACACACATCATTCAGGCACACGGTTCAGCACACCGTAGGTGTAAGCACACGAAAAATGAGACATATAACCTAAAACATGCGTAACTTTTGCGTTCGTTGTCCATTCGGGGCTTACTTTTTTCCTAGAAAGCTTGTGGCGAGGCCAACATCGACAAAAAGCAAAATTCAAAGAGTAGAATAGTATATAATTTTATAAAAAATAAATACTTCCCTATGGTTGAGATACCGTCCCGAGTACCTCCTACTGCTAGCATGTTACATTCAATAAAACGTCGAACTCCATCACGATAGAGGAC
This sequence comes from Eleusine coracana subsp. coracana, assembly GCA_032690845.1. Lineage (NCBI taxonomy): Eukaryota > Viridiplantae > Streptophyta > Magnoliopsida > Poales > Poaceae > Eleusine > Eleusine coracana. The sequence goes on along the minus strand of MU847451.1, from coordinate 106,995 downwards.
TCGCCCACCGTATTATGAACCGCGCATAGACTACCGAGTTTATGGGTACACAAGGAACCATGGAAGATAACCCACATCCCTCGGTCACACGATTCAGCACACCGTGGCTGTAAGCACACGAAAAAGGAAACCTATAACCTAAAACAAGTGTAACTTTTGCGTTCATTGCCCGTTCGGGGCATACTTTTTCTAGAAAGCTTGCGGCGAGGCCAACATTGACAAAAAGCGAAATTCAAAGAGTAGAATAGTACAAAATTTTATAAAAAATAAATAGTTCCCTATGGTTGAGATACCGCCCCGTGTACCTCCTACTACTAGCATGTTACATTCAATACAGCGTTGAGCTCCATCGCGGTGGAGGACTCATCCACCATATCATGAACTGTGACAAGACTACCACGTTTGTTGGTACACAAGGAACTATTGAAGGTAACCTAAATCATTCAGGCATGCGGTTCATCACACTGTGGATGTAACCACATGAAAAAGGAGACCTATAACCTAAAACGAGCATAACTTTTGCATCCATTGTGCGATCGGTGCATACTTTTTTTTTCTAGAAAGCTTGCGACGAGGCCAACACCGAGTTTATGGGTACACAAGGAACCATGGAAGGTAACGCACATCCCTCAGCCACGCGGTTCAGCACACCATGGGTGTAAGCACACAAAAAAGGAGACCTATAACCTAAAACAAGCGTAACTTTTGTGTTCATTGTCCGTTCGGGGCATACTTTTTTTCTAGAAAGCTTCCGGCAAGGCCAACATCGGCAAAAAGCAAAATTCAAAGAGTAGAATAGTATATAATTTTATAAAAATAAATACTTCGCTATGGTTGAGATACCGCCCCAAGTACCTCCTACTGCTAGCATGTTACATTCAATACAGTGTTGAACTCCATCGCGGTGGAGGACTCGCCCACCATATCAAGAATCATGCCTAGACTACCGTGTTTGTGGGTACACAAGGAACTATGGAAGGTAACCCACATAATTTGGGCACGCGGTTCATCACACCGTGGATGTAAGCACATGAAAAAGGAGACCTATAACCTAAAACGAGCATAACTTTTCCATCCGTTGTCCGATTGGTGCATACTTTTTTTTCTAGAAAGCTTGCGGCAAGGCCAACACCAAGAAAATGCAAAATTCAAAGAGTAGAATAGTATATAATTTTTAAAAAATAAATAATTCCCTATGATTGAGATACCGCCCTGAGTACCACCTTTTGCTAGCATGTTACATTCAATACAACATCGAACTCCATCGCGGTGGAGGACTCGCCCACCGTATCATGAACTGCGCCTAGACTACTGCGTTTATGGGTACACAAGGAACCATGGAAGGTAACCCACATCATTCGGGCACACGGTTCAGCACACCGTGGGTGTAAGCACACGAAAAATGAGACATATAACCTAAAACATGCGTAACTTTTGCGTCCGTTATCCATTTGGGGCATACTTTTTTACTAGAAAGCTTGCGGCGAGGCCAACATCGACAAAAAGCAAAATTCAAAGAGTAGAATAGTACATAATTTTATAAAAAATAAATACTTCCCTATGGTTGAGATACTGCCCCGAGTACCTCCTACTGCGAGCATGTTATATTCAATACAGCGTCGAACTCCATCGTGGTGGAGGACTCGCCCATCGTATCTTGAACCGTGCCTAGGCTACCGAGTTTATGGGTGCACAAGGAACCATGGAAGGTAACCCACATACCTCGGCCACGCGGTTCAGCACACTGTGGGTCTAAGCACACAATAAAGTAGACCTATAACCTAAAACGAGCATAACTTTTGTGTTCGTTGTCCGTTTAGGGCATACTTTTTTTTCTAGAAAGCTTGCGGCGAGGCCAACACCGACAAAAAGAAAAATTCCAAGAGTAGAATAGTATATAATTTTTTACAAAATAAATACATCCCTATGGTTGAGATACCGCCCCGAGTACCTCCTACTGCTAGCATGTTACTTTCAATACAGCGTCGAACTCCATCGCGGTGGAGGACTCGCCCACCATATCATAGACCGCGTCTAGACTACCGAGTTTATGGGTACAACAGGAACCATGGAAGATAACCCACATCCCTTGCCACGCGGTTCAGCACACCATGGGTGTAAGCACACAAAAAAGGAGACCTATAACCTAAAACAAGCATAACTTTTATATCCGTTGTCCGATCGGTGCATACTTATTTTTTCTAGAAAGCTTGTGGCGAGGCCAACACCGACAAAAAGCAAAATTCAAAGGGTAGAATAGTATATAATTTTTAAAAAATAAATACTTCCCTATGGTTGAGATATCGCCTCGAGTACCGCCTTTCTGCTAGCATGTTACATTTAATACAGCGTTAAGCCGGATCGATTTGTGTGTCGCCTTCGACCAAATCAACGTATCTCGAACCTTTCGGAAGATCGGGAACCCTTGTCCAATATTTTTACAGGAGATTCTTGACTGAAAGTTGGGCATACCACACTCGGCTCTGCCCTGTGTGCCCTCGTCAAAAAATTCAAAAAAAATCGGGAAGATAAAGAAAAAATTGATTTAAGTTTAAACTCGACGTTTTCTGCAACTTCAAGATTTTCTGTAGGCCATATCCTACATCTGTTTGAGCTGAAATTTTTTGTGGATTCTCCTCCATTGTTAGTGAGTTGGAGAAAAATATTAAAAAAATAAAATCAAAAAAAAAGAAATTTGGGATTTCTACTAGTGCTACTTCTAGCCCCCTGAAATTTCTGGATTTGGCTGTTTTGCACTTAGCCCCCTGTTATCGCTTGTTGTGCCTTTGTCTCCTTGTTTCTACTTTGCTATCACTACTGTTCTAGGACATACTTAGACCAGCAACTAGGGACAAGTTACTTGGGCACTTATTCAGCTTTACTGTCTGTTTTTGATTTGTGTACCACTCACATATATATATTTGGCCTTCCTAGCTCTACATATTTCTTCTGGACAGCACACAGGTTATTTTGTGACCCTTGCAATCGTGGACATATCTCTCTGGTATCCTTTGCTTTGCTTTTCAGAACTTTGTAAGAGCTTTGTAAGGAGTCTCCTTTTGTTGTGTTGAGAGGCACCACTGCTTAGCTGTTTTGTAGGTATAACCTTCACTGTTTGTTTCCTGTTTTGGTGTTTCTGATGGCAGGAAGTGACGACGGAGAGATGGCTTCACCCTCATAATTTGCTGAGTGCGTGAGCCAAGAGCAGCTCCAGAAGGCTTTGCAGGCTGCTCAGAGTGATTTGGCAGAGACGATCACCAGAGCCATCACTGATGCGGTCAGCATGCTTCACATTGGAGAAAGCATCGAGCGGTTAGAGAAGCGGGTCTCTAAGTTAACCGATCAGGTTGTCGCGTTGGAGACCGCTCCTAAAACCAACAATACGAACACCAATAACAACAACAACGACGTTGAAGACGTCCATGATGAAGACACGGTGTATAAGGCTAATGGCACCGTGGATAGGTCAGCTACAAGGACCGCACGATTACGACGTTGTTTGCAACATAATACTCAAGGTATGGGTGGTTTCCATAACTACAACCGTCGTCCACACGGTAACTATGCTCCAGATGACCCGTATGCTAAAATTAAGTTTTCAATTCCTTCATTTTCGGGTCAGTATGATGGTGATGTTTATCTTGATTGGGAGATGACTGTAGAACAAAAATTTAATGCCCACCTTGTTCCTGAACAACATAGAGTTAGACAAGCTACTAGTGAGCTTAAGGACTTTGCTATTGTTTGGTGGAGTGGTCTAGCTGCTGAAACTGATTTGCCTACTACCTGGGAAGAACTTAAGGTAGCAATGCGTGATCGTTTTGTTCCTCCTTCTTTTTATAGAGAGATTCGTAATAAAGTGCAGCGTTTAGAACAAGGAGATAAAACTGTTCAGGAGTACTTTAGTGAGCTTCAGAAGGGTTTGATTCGTTGTGCCATAGTTGAAAAAGTAGAGGATCAGATTTGTCGCTTTTATTCTGGTTTAAGAAAAGAAATTCAGGACATCCTTGACTATAAAGAATATTATACCCTCACCCAGTGTTTCCAGTATGCTATGCTTGCAGAGAAAGAATCACAGGGACTTTTCCAGGCTTTTGAGGAGTACAGCAAGTCAAGGAACTCCTACCCCCCACGCTCGACGGGGACTTCGGGGCAGCCCAGGCCAGCTTTCCGTCCGCCACCACCAGCAGCTACCAAGGGAACCAGTGTTGTTTCTGCAGCCCCAAGATCAGCCCCTGCACCTTCTATGCGCTCAGGTTAAACTTCTGTGCAGGTACCAGCTAGTAGTGCCTCCTCTGTTGCTTCGACGGGGCGCACTACAGAGATTCAGTGCCACCGCTGCCATGGACTTGGTCATGTGCAGAAAGATTGTCCAAGTAGGCGGGCATATGTGGCAACAGACGATGGCGGTTACATGAGCACCTCCGACGTGGAGGATGAGGAGGAGGACGTCGCTGCCACCAACAGTGACCTTGTCCTTGGAGGCGGAGACACCACGGGATACATGAACATTATTGTTCAACGTGTCCTTAGTACTCAAGTTCATCAGCCCGTGACGATGCAGCGCCACAACTTGTTCTAGATTTTCTTCATCATCAAGAACCGCGGAGCACGTGTCATCATTGATGGAGGGAGCTGCAATAACTTGGTGAGTTCTGATGTGGTCAACAAGCTTGCTTTGACCACACGCCCACATCCATATCCGTACTACATTCAGTGGTTAAATGACTCTGGAAAAGCTAAGGTAATACAAACTTGCAGAGTTCCTTTTTCCATTGGTTCTTATGTGGATTCTGTTGATTGTGATGTTGTACCCATGCAAGCATGTTCACTTTTATTGGGTAGACCTTGGGAATTTGATAATGATGCTGTACACCATGGTAGAAGTAATAAGTACACTTTTATGCATAAAGGAACTAAAATTACTTTGTTACCAATGACCCCTGCTGAAATTGTACAAGCTGATTTAGAAAGAGCTGCTAGTTTGAAAAATAAAGGTCCTAAAATTCAACAACTTGTTAATTCTGATTCTACACCTAGTAATATTAATGATTCTTCAAGTTCAAAGGGTGCTGGAATTAAATTACAAGGTCGTTCATGTCTTGCAACAAAATCTGAGCTTGCTGAAATTTCTGATAATGATGATATTTGCTATGCCTTGATATGCAAAGAAGCTTTGTTTTCGCTTGATGATATTGCTTCTAGTGCTGTGTCTCCTGCTGTCACTAACCTTTTGCAGGAGTATGAGGATGTTTTTCCAGCTGAGATACCCCCGGGGTTGCCACCTTTGAGAGGGATTGAGCATCAAATTGATTTGATTCCGGGTGCTACTTTGCCAAACCGTGCTGCTTATAGGACCAACCCTGAGGAGACTAAGGAGATACAACGACAAGTTCAAGACCTTTTGGATCGTGGGTATGTTCGTCAATCACTTAGTCCTTGTGCTGTTCCTGTACATTTGGTTCCTAAGAAAGATGGTACTTGGCGTATGTGTGTAGATTGTAGAGCCATTAATAATATTACTATTAGGTATCGTCATCCTATTCCTAGGCTAGACGACATGCTTGATGAGTTATGTGGTGCTATAATTTTCACTAAAATTGATTTGCGTAGTGGCTACCATCAAATTAGAATGAAACTTGGAGACAAATGGAAAACAGCTTTCAAAACCAAATTTGGATTATATGAGTGGTTAGTAATGCCTTTTGGGTTAACTAATGCACCTAGTACTTTCATGCGCTTGATGAATGAGGTTTTAAGAGATTTTATTGGCAAATTTGTGGTAGTTTACTTTGATGATATCTTGATTTATAGCAAATGTATAGATGAACATATGAATCATTTGCGTGCTGTTTTTGATGCTTTACGAGATGCACGTTTATTTGGTAACCTTGAGAAGTGCATCTTTTGCACGGATCGAGTCTCTTTTCTTGGCTATGTTGTGACTCCACAGGGAATTGAGGTGGATGAGGCGAAGATTGAAGCCATAAAGAGCTGGCCTGTACCAAAAACTATCACACAGGTGAGGAGTTTTCTTGGTCTTGCAGGTTTCTACCGCCGCTTTGTCAAAGATTTCAGCACCATTGCTGCACCTTTGCATGAGTTGACAAAGAAGGGCATTGATTTCCATTGGGGTAAGGTACATCATGAGTCTTTTGATGCTTTGAAGGATAAACTTACACATGCACCATTGCTGCAATTACCTAATTTTGATAAGATTTTTGGGCTTGAATGTGATGCTAGTGGTATAGGTATTGGTGGTGTTTTGATGCAAGATAGTAAACCTATTGCGTACTTTAGTGAGAAAATAACTGGGCCTGTTTTGAATTACTCCACGTATGCACTTGTACGTTGTTTAGAGACGTGGCGTCATTATTTGTTGCCCAAAGAATTTGTTATTCATTCTGATCATGAATCACTTAAGTATATTCGTTCTCAATGTAATTTGAACCGTAGACATGCTAAATGGATTGAGTTTATTGAGTCTTTTCCTTACATTATTAAACATAAGAAAGGGAAGGATAATGTGATCGCTGATGCTTTATCTAGGCGCTATACTTTATTGTCTCAACTTGATTGTAGAATTTTTGGACTTGAGGCAATTAAAGAACAATATGCTGCTGATGTTGATTTTAAGGATGTATTGCTGCATTGTAAAGAAGGTCGTGCATGGAATAAATTTGTGTTGAATGATGGATTCTTGTTTAGAGCTAACCGCCTATGCATTCCAGTTGGTTCCGTTCGTCTTTTGTTGTTACAGGAGGCGCATGGAGGTGGATTGATGGGTCATTTTGGTGCCAAGAAGACGGAGGATATTTTGGCCACACACTTCTTTTGGCCAAGGATGAGGAAAGATGTTGAGCGCTTTGTTGCTCGCTGCACTACATGTCAAAAAGCTAAGTCTCGCTTGAATCCACATGGTTTATACATGCCACTTCCTGTTCCTTCTATTCCTTGGGCGGATATTTCTATGGACTTTGTTTTAGGACTGCCTAGGACTAAGAGGGGGAGTGATAGTATTTTTGTTGTTGTGGATAGATTTTCTAAGATGGCACACTTTATACCATGTCATAAGACTGATGATGCTAGTTATATTGCTGATCTCTTTTTCAAAGAAATTGTTCGTTTGCATGGTATGCCTTCTACTATTGTTTCAGATCGTGATGCAAAATTCTTGAGTCACTTTTGGCGCACGCTTTGGAATAAGTTGGGTACAAAGTTGTTGTTTTCCACAACTTGTCACCCACAAAGTGATGGACAAACTGAGGTGGTGAACCGCACTTTGGGTACTATGTTGAGAGCTATTTTGAAGAAATATTTGAAGCAATGGGAAGAATGTTTGCCTCATGTTGAGTTTGCATATAATCGGGCCACACATTCTACTACCAAGGTAAGTCCTTTCAAGGTAGTGTATGGTTTTGATCCCCGTACTCCACTTGATATACTTCCTTTACCTATTCATGAGAGAGTTCATGTTGATGCTATGGAGCGTGCTGAATTTATTTTGAAAATGCATGAGACCACTAGACTTAGCATTGAAAAGATGAATGAAAAGTATAAAATTGCTGGTGGTAAAGGTAGAAAAGAAGTAAAACTTGATGTAGGAGATTTAGTATGGTTACACTTGAGAAAGGATAGATTTCCAGATTTGAGAAAGTCTAAATTAATGCCTAGAGCTGATGGTCCTTTCAAAATAATTGAGAAGATTAATGATAATGCATACAAACTTGAGTTGCCTCCCGAGTTCGGGGTTAGTCCTACTTTTAACATTTCAGATTTGAAACCATACTTGGGAGAAGAGAATGACCTTGAGTCACGGACGACTCCAGTTCAAGAGGGGGAGGATGATGAGGACATCACTCCTAAGGATACATGCAACACTCCTCCAATTCTGGACTTGCAAGGTCCAATGACTAGAGCTCGTGCACGACGACTAAATTTAGAGGTGAGCTCGTTCCTACATTCTTCATTATATGTCACTTTTGAGAATGGTTTGCTACCTAATGATTATATTGTAATTAGGAACCATGGAGAGGACCAGGAGATGATGGGAGAAGGACTTGGAGACGTGGAGGACCAGCAAGGACGTGGAAGCCAAGGTGGAGGCCCAACCAAAACCGACTTCGAGTCTGTTTCAGGGCTCAGGACCAGTCTGCACTAAAACGGAGGCTTCGGACGCATACGGACTCGGATTTAGGATGTTCTACATATGCACGGAAAGATAAGAAGAAGACCTTTCCAATGCCACCAGTCTCATATAAAAATTCATCCGTAGTCATCGGGAATCGTCGAAACAAGAGAGAGTCCAGAATCTGTTTCGGTGCTGTGTCGCCTATTTTTGGCCTTTGGGCTTTGTATCTAGTTGAGCCCAATTAGGGGCGCGTCCAGAGGGTCTTGCACGACCCTAGGGTCTTTATATACAGCCGCTGCTGCACTATTAGGGCTCGGGTTTTGCTTAGATTATTCTGTTCATAACAGTTTCGCCGTCATCACGGTTTGTGAGACTCCAACTTCGTGAGATTCATAATACATCTGCAATTGTGTTGCCTTCTTCTTTGTTCTTGCTTGTGTTCTTGATTCGCAGGCAGGGATTAGCCTTTTCGGCGAGGTCAATCGTTTTAGGATGGTTGATAACCAGAGGAGACGTCGTGCTGCGATTGCGGGGTTTAGAACGTGTTGTTCTGAAGCCGGATTGATTTGTGTGTCGCCTTCAACCAAATCAACGTATCTCGAACCTTTCGGAAGATCGGGAACCCCTGTCCACATCAGCGTCAAACTCCATCACGGTGGAGGACTCGCCCACCATATCATGAACTTCACCTAGACTACTGCGTTTATGGGTACACTAGGAACCATGGAAGGTAACCTACATCATTCAGGCACACGGTTCAGCACACTGTTGGTGTAAGCACACAAAAAATGAGACATAACCTAAAACAAGCGTAACTTTTATGTCCGTTGTTCGTTTGGGGCATACTTTTTTCTAGAAAGCTTGCGGCCAGGCCAACATCAACAAAAAGCAAAATTCAAAGTGTAAAATAGTAGATAATTTTATAAAAAATAAATGCTTCCCTATGGTTGAGATACCACCCCGAGTACCTCCTACTGCTAGCATGTTACATTCAATACAGCGTTGAACTCCATCGCTGTGGAGGACTCGCCCACCGTATCATAAACTGCGCCTAAACTACTGCATTTGTGGGTACACAAGGAACTATGGAAGGCAACCCACATCATTCGGGCACGCGGTTCATCACACCGTGGATGCAAGCACATGAAAAAGGAGACCTATAACCTAAATGGAGCATAACTTTTCCATCCGTTATTCGATTGGTGCATACTTTTTTTTCTAGAAAGCTTGCGGCAAGGCCAACACCGACAAAAAGCAAAATTCAAAGAGTAGAATAGTATATAATTTTTTACAAAATAAATACTTCCCTATAGTTGAGATGTTGCCCCGCATACCTCCTACTACGAGCATATTATATTGAATACAGCGTCGAACTCCATCGCAGTGGAGGACTCGCACACCGTATCATGAACCACGCCTAGACTATCGAGTTTATGGGTACACAAGGAACCATGGAAGGTAACCCACATCCCTCGGCCATGCGGTGCAGCACACTGCGGGTGTAAGCACACAAAAAAGGAGACCTATAACATAAAACAAGCGTAACTTTTGCGTTCATTGTCCATTTGGGGCATACTTTTTTTCTAGAAAGCTTGCGGCGAGGCCAACACCAACAAAAAGCGAAATTCAAATAGTAGAATAGTATATAATTTTTTAAAAAATAAATACTTCCCTATGGTTGAGATACCGCCCTGAGTACCGCCTTTCTGCTAGCATGTTACATTCAATACAGCGTCAAACTCCATTGCGGTGGAGGACTCACCCACCATATCATGAACTGCACCTAGACTACTACGTTTATGGGTATGCAAGGAACCATGGAAGGTAACCCACATCATTCGGGCGCACGGTTCAGCACACCGCGGGTGTAAGCACACGAAAAATGAGACATATAACCTAAAACAAGCGTAACTTTTGCGTCCATTGTCCATTTGGGGCATACTTTTTTTCTAGAAAGCTTGTGGCCAGGCCAATATCAACAGAAAGCGAAATTCAAAGAGTAGAATACTACATAATTTTATAAAAAATAAATACTTCTCTATGGTTGAGATACCGCCCCGAGTACCTCCTACTGCTAGCATGTTACATTCAATGCAGCGTTGAACTCCATCGCGGTGGAGGACTCGCCCACCATATCATGAACCGCGCCTAGACTACTATGTTTGTGGGTACACAAGGAACTATGGAAGGTAACCCACATCATTTGGGCACGCGGTTCATCACACCGTGGACATAAGCACATGAAAAAGGAGACCTATAACCTAAATCGAGCATAACTTTTACATCCGTTATTCGATTGGTGCGTACTTTTTTTTCTAGAAAGCTTGCGGCAAGGCCAACACCGACAAAGAGCAAAATTCAAAGAGTAGAATAGTATATAACTTTTTACAAAATAAATACTTCCCTATAGTTGAGATGCTGCCCCGCATACATCCTACTACGAGCATATTTTATTGAATACAGCGTCGAACTCCATCGCAGTGGAGGACTCGCCCACCGTATCATGAACCGCGCCTAGAATACCGAGTTTATGGGTACACAAGGAACCATGGAAGGTAACCCACATCCCTCGGCCATGTGGTTCAGCACACTGTGGGTGTAAGCACACGAAAAAGGAGACCTTATAACCTAAAACAAGTGTAACTTTTGCGTTCGTTGTCTGTTTGGGGCATACTTTTTTTCTAGAAAGCTTGCGGCGAGGCCAACACCAACAAAAAGCAAAATTGAAATAGTAGAATAGTATATAATGTTTAAAAAATAAATACATCCTTATGGTTGAGATACCGCCCCGAGTACCGCCTTTCTGGTAGCATGTTACATTCAGTACAGCGTCGAAATCCAGCACGGTGGAGGACTCGCCCACCATATCATGAACTGCAGCTAGACTACTACGTTTATGGGTACACAAGGAACCATGGAAGGTAACCCACATCATTCGGGCACACGGTTCAGCATACCGTGGGTGTAAGCAGACGAAAAGTGAGACATATAAGCTAAAACAAACGTAACTTTTGCGTCCGTTGTCCGTTTGGGGCATACTTTTTTTCTAGAAAGCTTGCGGCCAAGCCAACATCAACAAAAAGCGAAATTCAAAGAGTAGAATAGTACATAATTTTATAAAAAATAAATACTTCCCTAAGGTTGAGATACCGCCCCGAGTACCTCCTACTGGTACCATGTTACATTCAATACAGCGTTGAACTCCATCGCGGTGGAGGACTCGCCCACCATATCATGAACCGCGCCTAGACTACCACGTTTGTGGGTACACAAGGAACTATGGAAGGTAACCCACATCATTCGGGCACGCGGTTCATCACATCGTGGATGTAAGAACATGAAAAAGGAGACCAATAACCTAAAACGAGCATAACTTTTGCATCCGTTATTCGATTGGTGCATACTTTTTTTTTTCTAGAAAGCTCGCGGCGAGGCCAACACCGACAAAAAGCAAAATTCAAAGAGTAGAATAGTATATAATTTTTATGAAATAAATAATTCCCTATGGTTGAGATGCTGCCCCGCATACCTCCTACTGCGAGCATGTTATATTGAATACAGCGTCGAACTCCATCGCAGTGGAGGACTCGCCCACCGTATCACGAACCGCGCCTAGACTACCGAGTTTATGGGTACACAAGGAACCATGGAAGGTAACCCATATCCCTCGGCCTCACGGTTCAGCACACCGTGGGTGTAAGCACACGAAAAAGGAGATCTCTAACCTAAAACAAGCGTAACTTTTGCGTTCATTGTCCGTTCAGGGCATTCTTTTTTTTAGAAAGATTGCGGCGAGGCCAACACCAACAAAAAGTGAAATTCAAAGAGTAGAATAGTATATAATTTTATAAGAAATGAATATTTCCCTATGGTTGAGATACCGCCCCGAGTACCTCCTACTGCTAGCATGTTACAGTCAATACAGCGTCAAACTCTGTGGCGGTGGAGGACTCGCCCACCGTATCATGAACTGCGCCTAGACAATCGACTTTATGGGTACACAAGAACCATGGAAGAAAACCCAATCCCTCGGCCACGCGGTTCAGCACACCATGGGTGTAAGCACACGAAAAAGGAGACCTATAACCTAAAACAAGCATAACTTTTGTGTCCCTTGTCCGTTTGGGGCATAGTTTTTTTTCAAGAAAGCTTGCAGCGAGGCCAACACCGACAAAAAGTAAAATTCAAAGAGTAGAATAGTATATAATGTTATAAAAAAATACTTCCCTATAGTTGAGATACCGCCCCGAGTACCTCCTTTCTGCTAGCATGTTACGTTCAATACAGCGTCGAACTCCATCACTGTGGAGGACTCGCCCACCATATCATGAACTACGCCTAGACTACTGCATTTATGGGTACACAAGGAACCATGGAAGGTAACCCAAATAATTTGAGCATACAGTTCAGCACACCATGGGTGTAAGCGCACGAAAAATGAGACCTATAACCTAAAACAAGCGTAACTTTTGTGTCCGTTGTCCGTTTGGGGCATACTTTTTTTCTAGAAAGCTTGCGGCGAGGCCAACATCGACACAAAGCGCGATTCTAAGAGTAGAATAGTACATAATTTTGTAAAAAAATAAATACTTCCCTATGGTTGAGATACCGCATCGAGTACCTCCTACTGCTAGCACGTTACATTCAATACAGCATTGAGCTCCATCACGGTGGAGGACTTGCCCACCATATCATGAACCGCGCCTAGACTACCGTGTTTATGGGTACACAAGGAACTATGGAAGGTAACCCACATCATTTGGGCACGCGGTTCATCACACCACGGATGTAAGCACATGAAAAAGGAGACCTATAACCTAAAACGAGCATAACTTTTGCATCCGTTGTCCGATCGGTGCATACTTTTTTCTTCTAGAAAGCTCGCGGCGAGGCCAACACCGACAAAAAGCAAAATTCAAAGAGTAGAATAGTATATAATTTTTTACAAAATAAATACTTCCCTATGGTTGAGATGCTGCCCCGCATACCTCCTACTGCGAGCATGTTATATTGAATACAGCGTCGAACTCCATCGCGGTGGAGGACTCGCCCACCGTATCAGGAACCACGCCTAGACTACCGATTTTATGGGTACACAAGAAACCATGGAAGGTAACCCACATATCTCAGCCACGTGGTTCAGCACACCGGGGGTGTAAGCACACGAAAAAGGAGACCTATAACCTAAAACAAGCGTAACTTTTGTGTTTGTTGTCCGTTCGGGGCATACTTCTTTTAGAAAGCTTGGGGCAAGGCCAACACCAACAAAAATCGAAATTCGAAGAGTAGAATAGTATATAATTTTATAAAAAATAAATACTTCCCTATGGTTGAGATACCGCCCTGAGTACCTCCTACTGCTAGCATCTAACATTCAATACAGAGTCGAACTCCGTGGCGGTGGAGGACTCGCCCACCGTATCATAAACCACGCCTAGACAACCGAGTTTATGGGTACACAAGGAACCATGGAAGAAAACCTACATCCCACGGCCACGCTATTTAGCACACCGTGGGTGTAAGCACACGAAAAAGGAGACCTATAACCTAAAACAAGCGTAACTTTTGCGTTCGTTGTCCGTTCGAGGCATACTTTTTTTCTAGAAAGCTTGCGGCGAGGCCAACTTCGACACAAAGCGAAATTCAAAGAATAGAATAGTACATAATTTTTTAAAAAATAAATACTTCCCTATGGTTGAGATACCGCCCCGAGTACCTCCTACTGCTAGCATGTTACATTCAATACAGCGTCTAACTCCATCGCGGTGCAGGACTCGTCCAGCGTATCATGAACCACGCCTAGACTAACGCGTTTGTGGGTACACAAGTGTGACACCCAGGTGTCCCATTTCTTGCTTAGCACAAAATTGCCAAGATTCTGAACTCAAAGTTTGAGCATGAAATGATAAGGACAAGATAAAAATCCAAATTCTGCAAGTTAAATTAAAACCCTGCAAGCAAAAATGTAAAGCAAATTAAATTTCTATAAATCATAGGCCAAATAATTACATCAGAATCATAGTAACAATAAAATAGAATTTTGGGCCAAAAACCAGAATTTTATTCCAATTGGAAATCAATCAAATAAATGGTTTAACCCTATAATTGATTTAACTTTAATTGATAACTCTAATTAAATTATTTCTTTTCTGACCAAATAGATTACACTAATGGATTGTCCACATTTTAATTAGCTCACCCTCAAATTTTCAGCTTAATTGGACATTTAGAAATAATTTAATTGGTTTTTCTTGAATCGAGGACCTTTCTGCAAACTTTTCAAAAAGTGAAGGGCTTACTTACAAAATTTCCTTGTCTTCTTCCTCTCGGCTCCCGCCCGCGCGTGTGCTCGCGCGAATCCCCGCCGCCCGCTGCCACCTTGGAACTCGCTCACGCAGCTGCCGTCACGTCGTCGCTGCCGCCCGAGCACTAGCCGCCGCTTGCCCGAGTTCCTTTCGCCCCTGCCCGACGTCCCGCTGCACCGCCGCTTGCTTCACCCTGCCACTGTTCTTCTTGATTCCTGGCCTCCGACAGCTCCCCGCTGCTCTGGCACGATAAAGCTACGCGCGTGCTCGTCGCCTCACATCCCCTTCACTTCACTCTGCCCTTCTCCCCTCCGCACGCTGCTACCAGCCAAGCTCGCGGTTGCTTTCGCCTCTGCCCGGAGAGCTCTGCCCCTCTACTGCCACGCCCTGCCCCTTCGCTGCCGCCCTTGCACTGCCTCGCACCAACGGCTCCTCCAGTCTGAAAGTCTTCAAATCGATGCGAGAACACTCTGCGAACCCGTGACCACCCCGCGACCCAGCCCCGGCCTATAAATTCCCCTCCCCCGCTGATCTTTCCCCGCATCCTCTGCCTCCGCCATTGCCGAGCCGAACTCGAGCTCGATTCCCGGCCACTCCCTGCCTCTCGAGCCCAGCCAACGACGCCAAGCTACGCGCCTATCTTCCTACTGCGCTCCAGTGCAAAAGCACGAGCAATCTTTCTTTGAGCGCAACTAATTTAAAGAATCTCTAAGCACTGTTCCCCGACGATCGTCGACGTCTCGCTCCGAAATTCCGGCAACCCTGGTGAACCCCGTCTCCCTATATTCTTCTCATTGATGTGCAATTTTCTTATGATCACTCCTGACCCTTCTCTTCATCGATTTTGAGATTAAAAACACCGGCATTGAACTTTTCCCCCGTCGACCCCTTCTGCGCCGCCGTGTCCGAGCCGCCTCAACGGTGAGACCCACCTTCCGGCCTTCCCCAACGGACGCCAACGTGATGCCAATACTCGCCGTGCCCCCATGAAGCTCCAGGCGAAGACGGAGTTCAAGTTCCCGCCTCGTAGCAGAAACGCGAAGTCGCCGAACCTCTGCCTTCCGCCGCCTCTCGTCGCCCACTAGTCTCCAGTGAGTTTTCGATGTCGCGAACCCCCCTAGTCTCCTTGCCTCGTCGCTCGCATCATTTCCTCTCTCCCGCGACGAGCTTCCGACCACCACCGTGCCCTGCGGCGAGCCCTCCGGCAAGCCCCGGCCGCGTGCCGCCGCGCTCCAGCGAAGCTGAGCTGGCACCCAGTTGGTGCTGACGTGGCTGCCACATCGCACTGACGTGTCAATTGTTTAAACCCAGAAATTTCCAGAAAACTAATAGAACTTCAAAAATGCATAGTAAATTCATTTTAAGTCCAAATGACCTCAAACCAATTTTGTTAGTTTCATAATAATATGCTCTATTTTAGTAAAATAATAACCAACCTCCTCTGTTAATATAATTTTGTTAATTAAATAACTTTCCCAAACACCAAGTAAATCCTTAATAATTCTAGGAATTGAAATTTATTCTGATCTTCTGTAAGCACTGTGGTTTCATGTTAATACATCACCCTGATTTTTGTCTAAGTCAAATCTGCAGTATTTAGTATTATATTAATTAAGTAATGCTTTAACTTAAATAAAATATAGTAATTAAAATAATACTATCCAGAGGCTATAATTTGGCAGAGATGCACTTCATTCATGTCTCTGTTCATGATAAATCACCCAAGTTCAGAATCATCTTGCAATTATTTTAAATGGTTTAATTGTCTCAAAACTATATCAACCCTAATTAAAATGACCTACACACATGAAATAATGAAAATCTAAATTGTTTCTTTGAAGCATATGGCTTCGAGAACTTGTTAATAAGGTTGTTAGCACCCATACTCTAACGCAGTATGCATCTATCATTTTAGCATTCATCATATCATTGCATGTAACGGTATTTCAACACTACCGTTAAACCTTTGTTCATCAATAGGTAACGACACTCAGGAGCAGGACCCCGATGTCCAGAAAGACCAAGAGCCTGAGGACCAAGAGGCTGTAGTAGCTAACACTTGCGTGGATCTAGGCAAGCCCCGGTTTGCATTAGCCTCTTTAAATATTTGCTAGTTTAAATCACTACTAGTGTCTAAAATTGAATTGTTGCATTAGGTCATAGGAGTTGTTTGGAACCCAACTTGCATGTTTCCCTAAATGACCTATGTTGTTTATTTAGAAACTTGGTAGGATCGGTACTAAGATGCTATGCTTAGTAATTGATAAGTCTCGGTAGTTATCATGATTACCAGGGAATAACTTGGTCACTAAAATGGAACTTATGTAAAAGAGGTTTATTTTGATATTTGGCCAGACAGGGAATTATGCCTGTGTAGGTTGCAGCAACACATGGGTGTTGACTGTGGTAGCCCTGTCTTGCCCACCCTAGGACCCGTCCGTGGTCGGCCCCTTGATCAAGTTTTGAACAGTACAGAATGCATGCTAGTTTTATGGGCACTAGTAAACCCATGTAGCATTAAAGGCCGCTCATATCAAGGACGGTTAAGGTGCATTGGTCTTGGACCCCTCGGCTGCGGGAGTGGGCGGTCCATACCACGACGTACTGATGGCAGGACGGCATGCCCACTCGACGTCACCACACCCGGGTCTGGATGTGAGTAGTTATTCTTGTGAAAGGTTGCCATATACGACCTTAATTGGTGCGTATGTGTCATGTTATTCGGGTTTTCCTAGCTGGTGTAAATCAATTGCAATTGTTGTCCCTCGCAGTAATGAGTACCTGCTTGTTCACCGCGCCAATCATGTAGTTGCACCTAATATCATGGATATGGATTGGAATTTGTTATTACTGATTTATTCTATTATTGCACTTATTTGATGTATTGTTTTACTATCTGATTGTTGCAACTAAAAGTTATATTCAGCACAACCCATTTAATCTAAAAATAAAACTAGATAGAACTAATAGGTTGCTTAGTGCGAGTTCCTTTTAAACAAGCCACCTATTAGAGCCATTGCATGTCTAGATTGAGACGGGTAAGTCTTGCTGAGTAATTAGTACTTAGGCTTTATGCTTATGTGGTTTTCAGGTACTGCAGAGATAGAATTGCCTGTAGATGTGTTGCCTTGGGACGTGCAAGTCCCTGAGGGTTCGACTGCCCACTGGGAGTCTGATCTGCCGCCGCAGTGATTGTGAGTGCTGCAAGGGTGTTGATTCTTCGGGCATGAATCATCACCAGTGCTGTATCGTCGAGCTCATAGATCTTATCGTTGTTTCGCTTCTGCTATTCTCAAAACTCATGAACTTGTAATAATTAAACTTGAATTTGAATCATTGTTGTATTATCAAGTGTCTGCATTATCAGCACCTTCGGGACCTCGATCCTCCGGGAAGGGGCGCCTTAACAAGGAACCATTGAAGATAACCCACATCATTCGGGCACACGGTTCAGCACACCGTGGATGTAAGCATATGAAAAATGAGACCTATAACCAAAAACAAGCGTAACTTTTGCGTCTGTTATTCGTTTGGGGCATACTTTTTGTCTAGAAATCTTGCAGCGAGGCCAACATCGACAAAAAGTGAAATTCAAAGAGTAGAATAGTACATAATTTTATAAAAAAAAATACTTCCCTATGGTTGAGATACCGCACCGAGTACCTCCTACTGCTAGCATGTTATATTCAATACAACGTCGAACTCCATCGCGGTGGAGGAATCGCCCACCATATCATGAACTGCGCCTAGACTAACGCCTTTGTAGGTACACAAGGAACCATGGAAGGTAACCCACATCATTCGGGCACATGGTTCACCACACCATGGATGTAAGCACATGAAAAAGGAGATCTATAATCTAAAACAAGTGTAACTTTTGTGTCCGTTATCCGTTTGGGGCATACTTTTTTCTAGAAAGCTTGTGGCGAGGCCAACATCAACAAAAAGTGAAATTCAAAGAGTAGAATAGTACATAATTTTATAAAAAATAAATACTTCCCTATGGTTGAGATACAGCCCCGAGTACCTCCTACTGCTAGCATGTTATATTCAATACAGCGTTGAACTCCATCGCGGTGGAGGACTCGCCCACCATATCATGAACTGCTCCTAGACTAACACGTTTGTGGGTACACAAGGAATCATGGAAGGTAACCCACATCATTCGGGCACACGGTTCAGCACACCGTGGATGTAAGCATATGAAAAATGAGACCTATAACCAAAAACAAGCGTAACTTTTGCGTCTGTTGTCCGTTTGGGGCATACTTTTTGTCTAGAAACCTTGCAGCGAGGCCAACATCGACAAAAAGTGAAAATCAAAGAGTAGAATAATACATAATTTTATAAAAAATAAATACTTCCCTATGGTTGAGATACCGCTCCGAGTACCTCCTACTGCTAGCATGTTACATTCAATACAGCATCGAACTCCATCGCGTTGGAGGACTCGCCCACCATATCATGAACTGCTCCTAGACTAACACGTTTGTGGGTACACAAGGAATCATGGAAGGTAACCCACATCATTCGGGCACACGGTTCAGCACACCGTGGATGTAAGCATATGAGAAATGAGACCTATAACCAAAAACAAGTATAACTTTTGCGTCTGTTGTTCGTTTGGGGCATAGTTTTTGTCTAGAAAGCTTGCGGCGAGGCCAACATCGACAAAAAGTGAAATTCAAATAGTAGAATAGTACACAATTTTATAAAAAATAAATACTTCCCTATGGTTGAGATACCGCCCGGAGTACCTCCTGCTGCTAGCATGTTATATTCAATACAGCGTTGAACTCCATCGCGGTGGAGGACTCGCCCACCATATCATGAACTGCACCTAGACTAACGCCTTTGTAGGTACACAAGGAACACTGGAAGGTAACCCACATCATTCGGGCACATGGTTCAGCACACCGTGGATGTAAGCACACGAAAAAGGAGATCTATAACCTAAAACGAGCATAAATTTTACATCCGTTGTTCGATCAGTGCATACTTTTTTTTCTAGAAAGCTTGTGGCGTGGACAACACCGGCAAAAAGCGAAATTCAAAGAGTAGAATAGTATATAATTTTATAAAAAATAAATACTTCCCTATGGTTAAGATACCGCCCCGAGTAGCTCCTACTGCTAGCATGTTACATTCAATATAGCATCGAACTCCATCGTGGTGGAGGACTCGCCCACCATATCATGAACTACGCCTAGGCTAATTCATTTATCGGTACACAAGGAACCATGGAAGGTAATCCACATCATTCGGGCACACGGTTCAGCACACCGTGGATGTAAGCACAAAACAAGCGTAACTTTTGCGTCCGTTGTCCGTTTGGGGCATACTTTTTTTCTAGAAAGCTTGCGACCAGGCCAACATCAACAAAAAGCAAAATTCAAAGAGTAGAATAGTACATAAATTTATAAAAAATAAATACTTCCCTATGGTTGAGATACCGCCCTGAGTACCTCCTACTGCTAGCATGTTACATTCAATACTGCTAGCATGGGTACACAAGGATCTATGGAAGGTAACCCACATCATTCGGGCACGCGATTCATCGCACCGTGGATATAAGCACATGAAAAAGGAGACCTATAACCTAAAATGAGCATAACTTTTGCATCCGTTATTCGATTGATGCATACTTTTTTTTTCTAGGAAGCTTGCGGCGAGGCCAACACCGACAAAAAGCAAACTTCAAAGAGTAGAATAGTATATAATTTTTACAAAATAAATACTTCCCTATGGTTGAGATGCTGCCCCGCATACCTCCTACTGCGAGCATGTTATATTGAATACAGTGTCGAACACCATCACGGTGGAGGACTCGCCCACCGTATCACGAACCACGCCTAGACTACCGACTTTATGGGTACACAAGGAACCATGGAAGGTAACCCACATCCCTCGGCCAAGCGGTTCAGCACACCGTGGGTGTAAGCACACGAAAAAGGAGATCTATAACCTAAAACAAGCGTAACTTTTGCGTTCGTTGTTCGTTCGGGCATACTTTTTTTTTAGAAACCTTGCGGCGAGGTCAACACCAACAAAAAGCGAAATTCAAAGAGTAGAATAGCATATAATTTTATAAGAAATAAATACTTCCCTATGGTTGAGATACCGTCCCGAGTACCTCCTACTGCTAGCATGTTACATTCAATACAGCGTCGAACTCTGTGGTGGTGGAGGACTCGCCCACCATATCATGAACCGCGCCTAGACAACCAAGTTTATGGGTACACAAGGAACCATGGAAGAAAACCCACATCCCTCGACCACGCGGTTCAGCACACCGTGGGTGTAAGCACACGAAAAAGGAGACCTATAACCTGAAACAAGCGTAACTTTTGCGTCCGTTGTCTGTTTGGGGCATACTTTTTTCTAGAAAGTTTGCGACGAGGCCAACACCGACAAAAAGCAAAATTCAAAGAGTAGAATAGTATATAATTTTATAAAAATAATACTTCCCTATGGTTGAGATACCGCCCCGAGTACCTCCTTTCTGCTAGCATGTTACGTTCAATAGAGCGTCGAACTCCATCACGGTGGAGGACTCGCCAACCATATCAAGAACTACGCCTAGACTACTGCGTTTATGGGTACACAAGGAACCATGGAAGGTAACCCACGTAATTCGAGAACACAGCTCACCACACCGTGGGTGTAAGCACACGAAAAATGAGACCTATAACCTAAAAGAAGCGTAACTTTTGCGTTCGTTGTCCGTTTGGGGCATACTTTTTTTCTAGAAAGCTTGCGGTGAGGCCAACATCGACACAAAGCAAAATTCAAAGAGTAGAATAGTACATAATTTTATAAAAAATAAATACTTCCCTATGGTTGAGATACCGCCCCGAATACCTCCTACTACCAGCATGTTACATTCAATACAGCATCGACCTCCATCGCGGTGGAGAACTCACCCACCGTATCATGAACCGCGCCTAGACTACCGAGTTTATGGGTACACAAGGAACCATGGGAGGTAACCCACATCCCTCGGCCACGCGGTTCAGCACACCGTGGGTGTAAGCACACGAAAAAGGAGACCTATAACCTAAAACAAGCATAACTTTTGCGTTTGTTGTCCGTTCGGGGCATACTTTTTTTAGAAAGATTGCGGCAAGGCCAACACCAACAAAAATCGAAATTCAAAGAGTAGAATAGTATATAATTTTATAAAAAATAAATACTTCCCTATGGTTGAGATACCGCCCCGAGTACCTCCTACTGCTAGCATGTTACATTCAATACAGCGTCGAACTCTGTGGTGGTGGAGGACTCGCCCACCGTATCATGAACCGTGCCTAGACAACCGAGTTTATGGGTACACAAGGAACCATGGAAGAAAACCCACATCCCTCGGCCACGCTGTTCAGCACACCGTGGGTGTAAGCACACGAAAAAGGAGACCTATAACCTAAACAAGCGTAACTTTGCGTCCGTTGTCCGTTTGGGGCATACTTTTTTCTAGAAAGCTTGCGGCGAGGCCAACACCGACAAAAAGCAAAATTCAAAGAGTAGAATAGTATATAATTTTATAAAAAAAATACATCCCTATGGTTGAGATACCGCCCCGAGTACCTCCTTTCTGCTAGCATGTTACGTTCAATACAGCGTCGAACTCCATCACGGTGGAGGACTCGCCAACATATCATGAACTACGCCTAGACTACTGCGTTTATGGTTACACAAGGAACCATGTAAGGTAACCCACTATAATTCGAGCACACAGTTCAGCACACCGTGGGTGTAAGCACACGAAAAATGAGACCTATAACCGTAAAACAAGCGTAACTTTTACGTTCGTTGTCCGTTTGGGGCATACTTTTTCTCTAGAAAGCTTGCGGCGAGGCCAACATCGACACAAAGCTGAAATTCAAAGAGTAGAATAGTACATAATTTTGTAAAAAATAAATACTTCCCTATGGTTGAGATACCGCCTCGAGTACCTCCTACTGCTAGCATGTTACATTCAATACAGCGTCGAACTCCATCGCGGTGGAGGACTCGCCCACCATATCATGAACCGCGCCTAGACTACCGAGTTTATGGGTACACAAGGAACCTATGGAAGGTAACCCACATCCTCTGAACACGTAGTTCATCGCACCGTGGTTGTAAGCAATGAAAAAGGAGACCTATAACCTAAAACGAGCATAACTTTTGCATCTGTTATTCCGATTGATGCATACTTTTTTTTCTAGAAAGCATTGCGGCGAGGCCAACATCGACAAAAAGCAAAATTCAAAGAGTAGAATAGTATATAATGTTTACAAAATAAATACTTCCCTATGGTTGAGATGCTGCCCCGCATACCTCCTACTGCGAGCATGTTATATTGAATACAGCATCGAACTCCATCGCGGTGGAGGACTCGCCCACCGTATCATGAACCACGCCTAGACTATAGAGTTTATGGGTACACAAGGAACCATGGAAGATAACCCACATCCCACGGCCACGCGGTTCAGCACACCGTGGGTGTAAGCACACGAAAAAGGAGATCTATAATCTAAAACAAGCGTAACTTTTGCGTTCGTTGTTCGTTCGGGGCATACTTTTTTTTAGAAACCTTGCGGCGAGGCCAACACCAACCAAAAGCGAAATTCAAAGAGTAGAATAGTATATAATTTTATAAAAAAAAATACATCCCTATGGTTAAGATACCGCCCCAAGTACCTCCTTTCTGCTAGCATGTTACGTTCAATACAGCGTCGAACTCCATCACGGTGGAGGACTCGCCCAACATATCATGAACTACGCCTAGACTACTGCGTTTATGGTTACACAAGGAACCATGTAAGGTAACCCATATAATTCGAGCACACAGTTCAGCACACCGTGGGTGTAAGCACACGAAAAATGAGACCTATAACGTAAAACAAGCGTAACTTTTACGTTCGTTGTCCGTTTGGGGCATACTTTTTCTCTAGAAAGCTTGCAGCGAGGCCAACATCGACACAAAGTGAAATTCAAAGAGTAGAATAGTACATAATTTTGTAAAAAATAAATACTTCCCTATGGTTGAGATACCGCCTCGAGTACCTCCTACTGCTAGCATGTTACATTCAATACAGCGTTGAACTCCACCGCGGTGGAGGACTCGCCCACCATATCATGAACCGCGCCTAGACTACCGCGTTTATGGGTACACAAGGAACCATGGAAGGTAACCCACATAATTCGAGAACACAGCTCACCACACCGTGGGTGTAAGCACACGAAAAATGAGACCTATAAAATAAAAAAAGCGTAACTTTTGCGTCCGTTGTCCGTTTGGGGCATACTTTTTCTTGAGAAAGCTTGCGGTGAGGACAACATCGACACAAAGCAAAATTCAAAGAGTAGAATAGTACATAATTTTGTAAAAAATAAATACTTCCCTATGGTTGAGATACCGCGCCGAATACCTCCTACTACCAGCATGTTACATTCAATACAGCATCGACCTCCATCGCGGTGGAGAACTCGCCCACCGTATCATGAACCGCGCCTAAACTACCGAGTTTATGGGTACACAAGGAACCATGGAAGGTAACCCACATCCCTCGGCCACGTGGTTCAGCACACCGTGGGTGTAAGCACACGAAAAAGGAGACCTATAACCTAAAACAAGCGTAACTTTTGCGTTCGTTGTCCGTTCGGGGCATACTTTTTTTTAGAAAGATTGCGGCAAGGCCAACACCAACAAAAATCGAAATTCGAAGAGTAGAATAGTATATAATTTTATAAAAAATAAATACGTCCCTATGGTTGAGATACCGCCCCGAGTACCTCCTACTGCTAGCATGTTACATTCAATACAGCGTCGAACTCTGTGGCGGTAGAGGACTCGCCCACCGTATCGTGAACCGTGCCTAGATAACCGAGTTTATGTGTACAAAAGGAACCATGGAAGAAAACCCACATCCCTCGGCCACGCTGTTCAGCACACCGTGGGTGTAAGCACACGAAAAAGGAGACCTATAACCTAAAACAAGCGTAACTTTTGTGTCCATTGTCCGTTTGGGGCATACTTTTTTCTAGAAAGCTTGCGGCGAGGCCAACACCGACAAAAAGCAAAATTCAAAGAGTAGAATAGTATATAATTTTATAAAAAAAAATACAGCCCTATGGTTGAGATACCGCCCCGAGTACCTCCTTTCTGCTAGCATGTTACGTTCAATACAACGTCGAACTCCATCACGGTGGAGGACTCGCCCAACATATCATGAACTACGCCTAGACTACTGCGTTTATGGTACACAAGGAACCATGTAAGGTAACCCACATAATTCGAGCACACAGTTCAGCACACCGTGGGTGTAAGCACACGAAAAATGAGACCTATAACCTAAAACAAGCGTAACTTTTACGTTCGTTGTCCGTTTGGGGCATACTTTTTTCTAGAAAGCTTGCGGCCAGGACCAACATCGACACAAAGCGAAATTCAAAGAGTAGAATAGTACATAATTTTGTAAAAACTAAATACTTCCCTATGGTTGAGATACCGCCTCGAGCACCTCCTACTGCTAGCATGTTACATTCAATACAGCGTCAAACTCCGTGGTGGTGGAGGACTCGCCTACCGGATCATGAACCGCGCCTAGACAACCAAGTTTATGGGTACACAAGGAACCATGGAAGAAACCCACATCCCTCAACCACGCGGTTCAGCACACCGTGGGTGTAAGCACACGAAAAAGGAGACCTATAACCTAAACAAGCGTAACTTTTGCGTCCGTTGTCCGTTTAGGGCATACTTTTTTCTAGAAAGCTTGCGGCGAGGCCAACACCGACAAAAAGCAAAATTCAAAGAGTAGAATAGTATATAATTTTATAAAAAAATTACTTCCCTATGGTTGAGATACCACCCCGAGTACCTCCTTTCTGCTAGCATGTTACGTTCAATAGAGCGTCGAACTCCATCACGGTGGGGGACTCGCCAACCATATCAAGAACTACGCCTAGACTACTGCGTTTATGGGTACACAAGGAACCATGGAAGGTAACCCACATAATTCGAGAACACAGCTCACCACACCGTGGGTGTAAGCACACGAAAAATGAGACCTATAAAA
Organism: Eleusine coracana subsp. coracana; assembly: GCA_032690845.1. Taxonomy (NCBI): domain Eukaryota; kingdom Viridiplantae; phylum Streptophyta; class Magnoliopsida; order Poales; family Poaceae; genus Eleusine; species Eleusine coracana. The sequence goes on along the minus strand of MU847451.1, from coordinate 81,496 downwards.
TAAAACAAGCGTAACTTTTGCGTCCGTTGTCCGTTTGGGGCATACTTTTTTTCGAGAAAGCTTGCGGTGAGGACAACATCGACACAAAGCAAAATTCAAAGAGTAGAATAGTACATAATTTTGTAAAAAATAAATACTTCCCTATGGTTGAGATACCGCGCCGAATACCTCCTACTACCAGCATGTTACATTCAATACAGCATCGACCTCCATCGTGGTGGAGAACTCGCCCACCGTATCATGAACCGCGCCTAAACTACCGAGTTTATGGGTACACAAGGAACCATGGAAGGTAACCCACATCCCTCGGCCACGTGGTTCAGCACACCGTGGGTGTAAGCACACGAAAAAGGAGACCTATAACCTAAAACAAGCGTAACTTTTGCGTTCGTTGTCCGTTCGGGGCATACTTTTTTTAGAAAGATTGCGGCAAGGCCAACACCAACAAAAATCGAAATTCGAAGAGTAGAATAGTATATAATTTTATAAAAAATAAATACGTCCCTATGGTTGAGATACCGCCCCGAGTACCTCCTACTGCTAGCATGTTACATTCAATACAGCGTCGAACTCTGTGGCGGTGGAGGACTCGCCCACCGTATCGTGAACCGTGCCTAGACAACCGAGTTTATGGGTACAAAAGGAACCATGGAAGAAAACCCACATCCCTCGGCCACGCTGTTCAGCACACCGTGGGTGTAAGCACACGAAAAAGGAGACCTATAACCTAAACAAGCGTAACTTTTGTGTCCATTGTCCGTTTGGGGCATACTTTTTCTAGAAGTAAACAAGCGTAACTTTTGCGTCCGTTGTCCGTTTGGGGCATACTTTTTTTCGAGAAAGCTTGCGGTGAGGACAACATCGACACAAAGCAAAATTCAAAGAGTAGAATAGTACATAATTTTGTAAAAAATAAATACTTCCCTATGGTTGAGATACCGCGCCGAATACCTCCTACTACCAGCATGTTACATTCAATACAGCATCGACCTCCATCGCGGTGGAGAACTCGCCCACCGTATCATGAACCGCGCCTAAACTACCGAGTTTATGGGTACACAAGGAACCATGGAAGGTAACCCACATCCCTCGGCCACGTGGTTCAGCACACCGTGGGTGTAAGCACACGAAAAAGGAGACCTATAACCTAAAACAAGCGTAACTTTTGCGTTCGTTGTCCGTTCGGGGCATACTTTTTTTAGAAAGATTGCGGCAAGGCCAACACCAACAAAAATCGAAATTCGAAGAGTAGAATAGTATATAATTTTATAAAAAATAAATACGTCCCTATGGTTGAGATACCGCCCCGAGTACCTCCTACTGCTAGCATGTTACATTCAATACAGCGTCGAACTCTGTGGCGGTGGAGGACTCGCCCACCGTATCGTGAACCGTGCCTAGACAACCGAGTTTATGGGTACAAAAGGAACCATGGAAGAAAACCCACATCCCTCGGCCACGCTGTTCAGCACACCGTGGGTGTAAGCACACGAAAAAGGAGACCTATAACCTAAAACAAGCGTAACTTTTGTGTCCATTGTCCGTTTGGGGCATACTTTTTTTCTAGAAAGCTTGCGGCGAGGCCAACACCGACAAAAAGCAAAATTCAAAGAGTAGAATAGTATATAATTTTATAAAAAAAATACATCCCTATGGTTGAGATACCGCCCCGAGTACCTCCTTTCTGCTAGCATGTTACGTTCAATACAGCGTCGAACTCCATCACGGTGGAGGACTCGCCCAACATATCATGAACTACACCTAGACTACTGCGTTTATGGTACACAAGGAACCATGTAAGGTAACCCACATAATTCGAGCACACAGTTCAGCACACCGTGGGTGTAAGCACACGAAAAATGAGACCTATAACCTAAAACCAGCATAACTTTTACGTTCGTTGTCCGTTTGGGGCATACTTTTTTTCTAGAAAGCTTGCGGCCAGGCCAACATCGACACAAAGCGAAATTCAAAGAGTAGAATAGTACATAATTTTGTAAAAACTAAATACTTCCCTACGGTTGAGATACCGCCTCGAGCACCTCCTACTGCTAGCATGTTACATTCAATACAGCGTCGAACTCCGTGGTGGTGGAGGACTCGCCTACCGGGATCATGAACCGCGCCTAGACAACCAAGTTTATGGGTACACAAGGAACCATGGAAGAAAACCCACATCCCTCAGGCCACGCTGGTTCAGCACACCGTGGGTGTAAGCACACGAAAAAGGAGACCTATAACCTAAAACAAGCGTAACTTTTGCGTTCGTTGTCCAGTTCGGGGCATACTTTTTTCTAGAAAGCTTGCGGCAAGGCCAACACCAACAAAAATCGAAATTCGAAGAGTAGAATAGTATATAATTTTATAAAAAATAAATACGTCCCAATGGTTGAGATACCGCCCCGAGTACCTCCTACTGCTAGCATGTTACATTCAATACAGCGTCGAACTCTGTGGCGGTGGAGGACTCGCCCACCGTATCGTGAACCGTGCCTAGACAACCGAGTTTATGGGTACAAAAGGAACCATGGAAGAAAACCCACATCCCTCGGCCACGCTGTTCAGCACACCGTGGGTGTAAGCACACGAAAAAGGAGACCTATAACCTAAAACAAGCGTAACTTTTGTGTCCATTGTCCGTTTGGGGCATACTTTTTTTCTAGAAAGCTTGCGGCGAGGCCAACACCGACAAAAAGCAAAATTCAAAGAGTAGAATAGTATATAATTTTATAAAAAAAATACATCCCTATGGTTGAGATACCGCCCCGAGTACCTCCTTTCTGCTTGCATGTTACGTTCAATACAGCGTCGAACTCCATCACGGTGGAGGACTCGCCCAACATATCATGAACTACACCTAGACTACTGCGTTTATGGTTACACAAGGAACCATGTAAGGTAACCCACATAATTCGAGCACACAGTTCAGCACACCGTGGGTGTAAGCACACGAAAAATGAGACCTATAACCTAAAACCAGCATAACTTTTACGTTCGTTGTCCGTTTGGGGCATACTTTTTTTCTAGAAAGCTTGCGGCCAGGCCAACATCGACACAAAGCGAAATTCAAAGAGTAGAATAGTACATAATTTTGTAAAAACTAAATACTTCCCTACGGTTGAGATACCGCCTCGAGCACCTCCTACTGCTAGCATGTTACATTCAATACAGCGTCGAACTCCGTGGTGGTGGAGGACTCGCCTACGGGATCATGAACCGCGCCTAGACAACCAAGTTTATGGGTACACAAGGAACCATGGAAGAAAACCCACATCCCTCGGCCACGTGGTTCAGCACACCGTCGGTGTAAGCACACGAAAAAGGAGACCTATAACCTAAAACAAGCGTAACTTTTGCGTTCGTTGTCCGTTCGGGGCATACTTTTTTTAGAAAGATTGCGGCAAGGCCAACACCAACAAAAATCGAAATTCGAAGAGTAGAATAGTATATAATTTTATAAAAAATAAATACGTCCCTATGGTTGAGATACCGCCCCGAGTACCTCCTACTGCTAGCATGTTACATTCAATACAGCGTCGAACTCTGTGGCGGTGGAGGACTCGCCCACCGTATCGTGAACCGTGCCTAGACAACCGAGTTTATGGGTACAAAAGGAACCATGGAAGAAAACCCACATCCCTCGGCCACGCTGTTCAGCACACCGTGGGTGTAAGCACACGAAAAAGGAGACCTATAACCTAAAACAAGCGTAACTTTTGTGTCCATTGTCCGTTTGGGGCATACTTTTTTTCTAGAAAGCTTGCGGCGAGGCCAACACCGACAAAAAGCAAAATTCAAAGAGTAGAATAGTATATAATTTTATAAAAAAAATACAGCCCTATGGTTGAGATACCGCCCCGAGTACCTCCTTTCTGCTAGCATGTTACGTTCAATACAGCGTCGAACTCCATCACGGTGGAGGACTCGCCCAACATATCATGAACTACGCCTAGACTACTGCGTTTATGGTTACACAAGGAACCATGTAAGGTAACCCACATAATTCGAGCACACAGTTCAGCACACCGTGGGTGTAAGCACACGAAAAATGAGACCTATAACCTAAAACAAGCGTAACTTTTACGTTCGTTGTCCGTTTGGGGCATACTTTTTTTCTAGAAAGCTTGCGGCCAGACCAACATCGACACAAAGCGAAATTCAAAGAGTAGAATAGTACATAATTTTGTAAAAACTAAATACTTCCCTATGGTTGAGATACCGCCTCGAGCACCTCCTACTGCTAGCATGTTACATTCAATACAGCGTCAAACTCCGTGGTGGTGGAGGACTCGCCTACCGGATCATGAACCGCGCCTAGACAACCAAGTTTATGGGTACACAAGGAACCATGGAAGAAAACCCACATCCCTCAACCACGCTGTTCAGCACACCGTGGGTGTAAGCACACTTAAAAGGAGACCTATAACCTAAAACGAGCGTAACTTTTGCATTCGTTGTCCGATCGGGGCATACTTTTTTCTAGAAAGATTGCGGCGAGGCCAACACCGACAAAAAGCAAAATTCAAAGAGTAGAATAGTATATAATTTTATAAAAAAAATACTTCCCTATGGTTGAGATACCACCCCGAGTACCTCCTTTCTGCTAGCATGTTACGTTCAATAGAGCGTCGAACTCCATCACGGTGGGGGACTCGCCAACCATATCAAGAACTACGCCTAGACTACTGCGTTTATGGGTACACAAGGAACCATGGAAGGTAACCCACATAATTCGAGAACACAGCTCACCACACCGTGGGTGTAAGCACACGAAAAATGAGACCCATAAAATAAAACAAGCATAACTTTTGCGTCCGTTGTCCGTTTGGGGCATACTTTTTTTCGAGAAAGCTTGCGGTGAGGACAACATCGACACAAAGCAAAATTCAAAGAGTAGAATAGTACATAATTTTGTAAAAAATAAATACTTCCCTATGGTTGAGATACCGCGCCGAATACCTCCTACTACTAGCATGTTACATTCAATACAGCATCGACCTCCATCGCGGTGGAGAACTCGCCCACCGTATCATGAACCGCGCCTAAACTACCGAGTTTATGGGTACACAAGGAACCATGGAAGGTAACCCACATCCCTCGGCCACGTGGTTCAGCACACCGTGGGTGTAAGCACACGAAAAAGGAGACCTATAACCTAAAACAAGCGTAACTTTTGCGTTCGTTGTCCGTTCGGGGCATACTTTTTTTTAGAAAGATTGCGGCAAGGCCAACATCAACAAAAATCGAAATTCGAAGAGTAGAATAGTATATAATTTTATAAAAAATAAATACGTCCCTATGGTTGAGATACCGCCCCGAGTACCTCCTACTGCTAGCATGTTACATTCAATACAGCGTCAAACTCTGTGGCGGTGGAGGACTCGCCCACCGTATCGTGAACCGTGCCTAGACAACCGAGTTTATGGGTACAAAAGGAACCATGGAAGAAAACCCACATCCCTCGGCCACGCTGTTCAGCACACCGTGGGTGTAAGCACACGAAAAAGGAGACCTATAACCTAAAACAAGCGTAACTTTGTGTCCATTGTCCGTTTGGGGCATACTTTTTTCTAGAAAGCTTGCGGCGAGGCCAACACCGACAAAAAGCAAAATTCAAAGAGTAGAATAGTATATAATTTTATAAAAAAAATACATCCCTATGGTTGAGATACCGCCCCGAGTACCTCCTTTCTGCTAGCATGTTACGTTCAATACAGCGTCGAACTCCATCACGGTGGAGGACTCGCCAACATATCATGAACTACGCCTAGACTACTGCGTTTATGGTTACACAAGGAACCATGTAAGGTAACCCACATAATTCGAGCACACAGTTCAGCACACCGTGGGTGTAAGCACACGAAAAATGAGACCTATAACCTAAAACCAGCATAACTTTTACGTTCGTTGTCCGTTTGGGGCATACTTTTTTTCTAGAAAGCTTGCGGCCAGGCCAACATCGACACAAAGCGAAATTCAAAGAGTAGAATAGTACATAATTTTGTAAAAACTAAATACTTCCCTATGGTTGAGATACCGCCTCGAGCACCTACAACTGCTAGCATGTTACATTCAATACAGCGTCGAACTCCGTGGTGGTGGAGGACTCGCCTACCGGATCACGAACCGCGCCTAGACAACCAAGTTTATGGGTACACAAGGAACCATGGAAGAAAACCCACATCCCTCGGCCACGCTGTTCAGCACACCGTCGGTGTAAGCACACGAAAAAGGAGACCTATAACCTAAAACAAGCGTAACTTTTGTGTCCATTGTCCGTTTGGGGCATACTTTTTTTCTAGAAAGCTTGCGGCGAGGCCAACACCGACAAAAAACAAAATTCAAAGAGTAGAATAGTATATAATTTTATAAAAAAAATACATCCCTATGGTTGAGATACCGCCCCGAGTACCTCCTTTCTGCTAGCATGTTACGTTCAATACAGCGTCGAACTCCATCACGGTGGAGGACTCGCCCATGAACTACGCCTAGACTACTGCGTTTATGGTTACACAAGGAACCATGTAAGGTAACCCACATAATTCGAGCGCACAGTTCAGCACACCGTGGGTGTAAGCACACGAAAAATGAGACCTATAACCTAAAACAAGCGTAACTTTTACGTTCGTTGTCCGTTTGGGGCGTACTTTTTTTCTAGAAAGCTTGCGGCCAGGCCAACATCGACACAAAGCGAAATTCAAAGAGTAGAATAGTACATAATTTTGTAAAAAATAAATACTTACCTATGGTTGAGATACCGCCTCGAGTACCTCCTACTGCTAGCATGTTACATTCAATACAGTGTTGAGCTCCATCGCGGTGGAGGACTCGCCCACCATATCATGAACCGCGCCTAGACTACCGCGTTTCTGGATACACAAGGAACTATGGAAGGTAACCCACATCATTTGGGCACGCGGTTCATCACACTGTGGATGTAAGCACACGAAAAAGGAGACTTATAACCTAAAACGAGCATAACTTTTGCATCTGTTGTCCGATCGGTGCATACTTTTTTTTCTAGAAATCTTACAGTGAGGCCAATACCGACAAAAAGAGAAATTCATAGATTAGAATAGTATATAATTTTTTACATAATATATACTTCCCTATGGTTGAGATGCTGCCCCGCGTACCTCTTACTGCGAGCATGTTATATTCAATATAGCGTCAAACTCCATCGCGGTGGAGGACTCGTCCACCGTATCTTGAACCGCGCCTAGACTACTGATTTTATGGGTATACAAGGAACCATGGAATGTAACCCACATCCCTCGGCCATGCGGTTCATCACACCATGGATGTAAGCACATGAAAAAAGGAGACCTATAACCTAAAACGAGCATAACTTTTGCATCCGTTGTCCGATTGGTGCATACTTTTTTTTCTAGAAAGCTTGCGGCGAGGCCAACACCGACAAAAAGTGAAATTCATAGATTAGAATAGTATATAATTTTTTACATAATATATACTTCCCTATGGTTGAGATGCTGCCCCGCGTACCTCTTACTGCGAGCATGTTATATTCAATATAGCGTCAAACTCCATCGCGGTGGAGGACTCGCCCATTGTATCATGAACCGTGCCTAGACTACCGAGCTTATGGGTATACAAGGAACCATGGAAGGTAACCCACATCTCTCGGCCACATGGTTCATCACACCGTGGATGTAACCACACGAAAAAGGAGACCTATAACCTAAAACGAGCGTAACTTTTGCATTCGTTGTCCGATCGGGGCATACTTTTTTCTAGAAAGATTGCGGCGAGGCCAACACCGACAAAAAGCAAAATTCAAAGAGTAGAATAATATATAATTTTATAAAAAAAATACTTCCCTATGGTTGAGATACCACCCCGAGTACCTCCTTTCTGCTAGCATGTTACGTTCAATAGAGCGTCGAACTCCATCACGGTGGAGGACTCGCCAACCATATCAAGAACTACGCCTAGACTACTGCGTTTATGGGTACACAAGGAACCATGGAAGGTAACCCACATAATTCGAGAACACAGCTCACCACACCGTGGGTGTAAGCACACGAAAAATGAGACCTATAAAATAAAACAAGGGTAACTTTTGCGTCCGTTGTCCGTTTGGGGCATACTTTTTTTCGAGAAAGCTTGCGGTGAGGACAACATCGACACAAAGCAAAATTCAAAGAGTAGAATAGTACATAATTTTGTAAAAAATAAATACTTCCCTATGGTTGAGATACCGCGCCGAATACCTCCTACTACCAGCATGTTACATTCAATACAGCATCGACCTCCATCGCGGTGGAGAACTCGCCCACCGTATCATGAACCGCGCCTAAACTACCGAGTTTATGGGTACACAAGGAACCATGGAAGGTAACCCACATCCCTCGGCCACGTGGTTCAGCACACCGTGGGTGTAAGCACACGAATGGGTGTAAGCACACGAAAAAAGGAGACCTATAACCTAAAACAAGCGTAACTTTGTGTCCATTGTCCGTTTGGGGCATACTTTTTTTCTAGAAAGCTTGCGGCGAGGCCAACACCGACAAAAGCAAAATTCAAAGAGTAGAATAGTATATAATTTTATAAAAAAATACATCCCTATGGTTGAGATACCGCCCGAGTACCTCCTTCTGCTAGCATGTTACGTTCAATACAGCGTCGAACTCCATCACGGTGGAGGACTCGCCAACATATCATGAACTACGCCTAGACTACTGCGTTTATGGTTACACAAGGAACCATGTAGGTAACCCACATAATTCGGCACACAGTTCAGCACACCGTGGGTGTAAGCACACGAAAAATGAGACCTATAACCTAAAACAGCGTAACTTTTGCATTCGTTGTCCGTTTGGGGCATACTTTTTTTCTAGAAAGCTTGCGGCGAGGCCAACATCGACAAAAAGCAAAATTCAAAGAGTAGAATAGTACATAATTTTATAAAAAAATACATCCCTATGGTTGAGATACCGCCCTGAGTACCTCCTTTCTGCTAGCATGTTACGTTCAATACAGCGTCGAACTCCATCACGGTGGAGGACTCGCGCAACATATCATGAACTACGCCTAGACTACTGCGTTTATGGTTACACAAGGAACCATGTAAGGTAACCCACATAATTCGAGCACACAGTTCAGCACACCGTGGGTGTAAGCACATGAAAAATGAGACCTATAACCTAAAACGAGCGTAACTTTTGCATTCGTTGTCCGATCGGGGCATACTTTTTTCTAGAAAGATTGCGGCGAGGCCAACACCGACAAAAAGCAAAATTCAAAGAGTAGAATAATATATAATTTTATAAAAAAAATACTTCCCTATGGTTGAGATACCACCCCGAGTACCTCCTTTCTGCTAGCATGTTACGTTCAATAGAGCGTCGAACTCCATCACGGTGGAGGACTCGCCAACCATATCAAGAACTACGCCTAGACTACTGCGTTTATGGGTACACAAGGAACCATGGAAGGTAACCCACATAATTCGAGAACACAGCTCACCACACCGTGGGTGTAAGCACACGAAAAATGAGACCAATAAAATAAAACAAGGGTAACTTTTGCGTCCGTTGTCCGTTTGGGGCATACTTTTTTTCGAGAAAGCTTGCGGTGAGGACAACATCGACACAAAGCAAAATTCAAAGAGTAGAATAGTACATAATTTTGTAAAAAATAAATACTTCCCTATGGTTGAGATACCGCGCCGAATACCTCCTACTACCAGCATGTTACATTCAATACAGCATCGACCTCCATCGCGGTGGAGAACTCGCCCACCGTATCATGAACCGCGCCTAAACTACCGAGTTTATGGGTACACAAGGAACCATGGAAGGTAACCCACATCCCTCGGCCACGTGGTTCAGCACACCGTGGGTGTAAGCACACGAAAAAGGAGACCTATAACCTAAAACAAGCGTAACTTTTGCGTTCGTTGTCCGTTCGGGGCATACTTTTTTTAGAAAGATTGCGGCAAGGCCAACACCAACAAAAATCAAAATTCGAAGAGTAGAATAGTATATAATTTTATAAAAATAAATACGTCCCTATGGTTGAGATACCGCCCCGAGTACCTCCTACTGCTAGCATGTTACATTCAATACAGCGTCGAACTCTGTGGTGATGGAGGACTCGCCCATCGTATCGTGAACCGTGCCTAGACAACCGAGTTTATGGGTACAAAAGGAACCATGGAAGAAAACCCACATCCCTCGGCCACGCTGTTCAGCACACCGTGGGTGTAAGCACACAAAAAAGGAGACCTATAACCTAAAACAAGCGTAACTTTTGTGTCCATTGTCCGTTTGGGGCATACTTTTTTTCTAGAAACCTTGCGGCGAGGCCAACACCGACAAAAAGCAAAATTCAAAGAGTAGAATAGTCTATAATTTTATAAAAAAAATACATCCCTATGGTTGAGATACCGCCCTGAGTACCTCCTTTCTGCTAGCATGTTACGTTCAATACAGCGTCGAACTCCATCACGGTGGAGGACTCGCGCAACATATCATGAACTACGCCTAGACTACTGCGTTTATGGTTACACAAGGAACCATGTAAGGTAACCCACATAATTCGAGCACACAGTTCAGCACACCGTGGGTGTAAGAACACGAAAAATGAGACCTATAACCTAAAACCAGCATAACTTTTACGTTCGTTGTCCGTTTGGGGCATACTTTTTTTCTAGAAAGCTTGCGGCCAGGCCAACATCGACACAAAGCGAAATTCAAAGAGTAGAATAGTACATAATTTTGTAAAAACTAAATACTTCCCTATGGTTGAGATACCGCCTCGAGCACCTCCTACTGCTAGCATGTTACATTCAATACAGCGTCGAACTCCGTGGTGGTGGAGGATTCGCCTACCGGATCATGAACCGCGCCTAGACAACCAAGTTTATGGGTACACAAGGAACCATGGAAGAAAACCCACATCCCTCGGCCACGCTGTTCAGCACACCGTCGGTGTAAGCACACGAAAAAGGAGACCTATAACCTAAAACAAGCGTAACTTTTGTGTCCATTGTCCGTTTGGGGCATACTTATTTTCTAGAAAGCTTGCGGCGAGGCCAACACCGACAAAAAACAAAATTCAAAGAGTAGAATAGTATATAATTTTATAAAAAAAAATACATCCCTATGGTTGAGATACCGCCCCGAGTACCTCCTTTCTGCTAGCATGTTACGTTCAATACAGCGTCGAACTCCATCACGGTGGAGGACTCGCCCAACATATCATGAACTATGCCTAGACTACTACGTTTATGGTTACACAAGGAACCATGTAAGGTAACCCACATAATTCGAGCGCACAGTTCAGCACACCGTGGGTGTAAGCACACGAAAAATGAGACCTATAACCTAAAACAAGCGTAACTTTTACGTTCGTTGTCCGTTTGGGGCATACTTTTTTTCTAGAAAGCTTGCGGCCAGGCCAACATCGACACAAAGCGAAATTCAAAGAGTAGAATAGTACATAATTTTGTAAAAAATAAATACTTACCTATGGTTGAGATACCGCCTCGAGTACCTCCTACTGCTAGCATGTTACATTCAATACAGTGTTGAGCTCCATCGCGGTGGAGGACTCGCCCACCATATCATGAACCGCGCCTAGACTACCGCGTTTCTGGATACACAAGGAACTATGGAAGGTAACCCACATCATTTGGGCACGCGGTTCATCACACTGTGGATGTAAGCACATGAAAAAGGAGACTTATAACCTAAAACGAGCATAACTTTTGCATCTGTTGTCCGATCGGTGCATACTTTTTTTTCTAGAAATTTTACAGTGAGGCCAATACCGACAAAAAGAGAAATTCATAGATTAGAATAGTATATAATTTTTTACATAATATATACTTCCCTATGGTTGAGATGCTGCCACGCGTACCTCTTACTGCGAGCATGTTATATTCAATATAGCGTCAAACTCCATCGCGGTGGAGGACTCGTCCACCGTATCTTGAACCGCGCCTAGACTACTGATTTTATGGGTATACAAGGAACCATGGAATGAAACCCACATCCCTCGGCCATGCGGTTCATCACACCGTGGATGTAAGCACATGAAAAAGGAGACCTATAACCTAAAACAAGCATAACTTTTGCATCCGTTGTCCGTTTGGGGCATACTTTTTTTCTAGAAAGCTTGCGGCGAGGCCAACACTGACAAAAAGCAAAATTCAAAGAGTATAATAGTATATAATTTTTTACATAATATATACTTCCCTATGGTTGAGATACCGCCCTGACTACGTCCTTCCTGCTAGCATGTTACATTCAATACAATGTCAAACTCCATCACGATGGAGGACTCGCCCACCATATCATGAATTGCGCCTAGACTACTGCGTTTCTGGGTACACAAGGAATGATGGAAGGTAACCCCGATCATTCGGGCACACGGTTCAGCACACCGTGGGTGTAAGCACACGAAAAATGAGACCTATAACCTAAAACGAGCGTAACTTTTGCATTCGTTGTCCGATCGGGGCATACTTTTTTTTATAGAAAGCTTGCGGCGAGGCCAACATCGACAAAAAGCGAAATTCAAAGAGTAGAATAGTACATAATTTTATAAAAAATAAATTCTTCCCTATGGTTGAGATACCGCCCCGAGTACCTCGTACTGCTAGCATGCTACATTCAATACAGCATTGAACTCCATCGCGGTGGAGGACTCGCCCACCATATCATGAACCGCGCCTAGACTACCATGTTTATGGGTACACAAGGAACTATGGAAGGTAACCCACATCATTCGGGCACGCGGTTCATCACACCATCGATATAAGCACATGAAAAAGGAGAACTATAACCTGAAACGAGCATAACTTTTGCATCTGTTGTCCGATCGGTGCATACTTTTTTTTCCAGAAATCTTGCGGCGAGGCCAATACCAACAAAAAGCAAAATTCTAAGAGTAGAATAGTATATAATTTTATACAAAATACTTCCCTATGGTTGAGATACTGCCCCGAGTACCTCCTACTGCTAGCATGTTACATTCAATACAGTGTTGAACTCCATCGCGGTGGAGGACTCGCCCACCATATCATGAACCGCGCCTAGACTACCGCGTTTATGGGTATAGAAGGAACTATGGAAGGTAAATCACATCATTCGGGCATGCAGTTCATCACACCGTGGATGTAAGCACATGAAAAATGAGACCTATAACCTAAAACGAGCATAACTTTTGCATCCGTTGTCCGATCGGTGCATACTTTGTTTTTCTAGAAAGCTTGCAGCAAGGCTAACACCGACAAAAAGCTCAATTAAGAGATTAGAATAGTATATAATTTTATAAAAAAATAAATACTTCCCTATGGTTGAGATACCGCCCAGAGTACATCCTTTCTGCTAGCATGTTACATTCAATACAGCATCAAACTCCATCGCGGTGGAGGACTCGCCCACCATATCATGAACTTCGCCTAGACTACTGCATTTATGGGTTCACAAGGAACCATGGAAGGTAACCCACTTCATTCGGGCACACGGTTCAGCACACCGTGGGTCTAAGCACATGAAATATAAGACCTATAACCTAAAACAAGCGTAACTTTTGCGTCCGTTGTCCATTTGGGGCATACATATTTTATAGAAAGCTTGCGGCAAGGCCAACATCGATAAAAAGCAAAATTCAAAGAGTAGAATAGTATATAATTTTATAAAAAATACGTCCCTATGGTTGCGATACCATCCCGAGTACCTCCTACTGCTAGCATGTTACATTCAATACAGTGTTGAACTCCATCGCGGTGGAGGACTCGCCCACCATATCATGAACCACGCCTGGACTACCACGTTTATGGGTACAGAAAGAACTATGGAAGGTAAATCACATCATTCGGGCACGCGGTTCATCACACCATGGATGTAAGCACATGAAAAAGGAGACCTATAACCTAAAAGGAGCATAACTTTTGCATCTGTTGTCCGATCCATGCATACTTTTTTTTAGAAAGCTTGCGGCGAGGCCAACATCGACAAAAAGCGAAATTCTAAGAGTAGAATAGTATATAATTTTTTAGAAAATAAATACTTCCCTATGGTTGAGATGCTGCCCCGCATACCTCCTACTACGAGCATGTTATATTCAATATAGCATCAAACTCCATCACGGTGGAGGAATCGCCCACCGTATCATGAACCGTGCCTAGACTACCGAGTTCGTGGGTACAGAAGGAACCATGGAAGATAACCCACATCCCTCGGCCACGCGGTTCAGCACACCGTGGGTGTAAGCACATAAAAAAGGATACCTATAACCTAAAACAAGCGTAACTTTGGTGTCCGTTGTCTGTTTGGGGCATACTTTTTTTTCTAGAAAGCTTGCAACGAGGACAACAGCGACAAAAAGTGAAATTAAGAGAGTAGAATAGTATATAATTTTATAAAAAATAAATACTTCCCTATGGTTGAGATACCGCCCCGAGTACCTCCTACCGCTAGGATGTTACATTCAATACAGCGTCGAACTCCATCACGGTGGAGGACTCACCCACCGTATCATGAACCGCGCCTAGACTACCGAGTTTATGGGTACACAAGGAACCATGGAAGATAACCCACTTCCCTCGGCCACGTGGTTCAGCACACCGATGGTGTAAGCACACGAAAAAGGAGACCTATAACCTAAAACAAGCGTAACTTTTGCGTCCGTTGTCCGTTTGGGGCATACTTTTTTGTAGAAAGCTTGTGGCGAGGCCATCTTTGACAAAAAGCAAAATTCAAAGAGTAGAATAGTATATAATTTTATAAAAAATACTTCCCTATGGTTGCGATACCATCCCGAGTACCTCCTACTGCTAGCATGTTACATTCAATACAGTGTTGAACTCCATCGCGGTGGAGGACTCGCCCACCATATCATGAACCATGCCTGGACTACCACGTTTATGGGTACAGAAAGAACTATGGAAGCTAAATCACATCATTCGGGCACGCGGTTCATCACACCATGGATGTAAGCACATGAAAAAGGAGACCTATAACCTAAAACGAGCATAACTTTTGCATCTGTTGTCCGATCCGTGCATACTTTTTTTTTTAGAAAGCTTGCAGCGAGGCCAACATCGACAAAAAGCGAAATTCTAAGAGTAGAATAGTATATAATTTTTTAGAAAATAAATACTTCCCTATGGTTGAGATGCTACCCCGCATACCTCCTACTACGAGCATGTTATATTCAATATAGCATCAAACTCCATCACGGTGGAGGAATCGCCCACCGTATCATGAACCGTGCCTAGACTACCGAATTCGTGGGTACAGAAGGAACCATGGAAGATAACCCACATCCCTCGGCCACGCGGTTCAGCACACCGTGGGTGTAAGCACACAAAAAAGGAGACCTATAACCTAAGAACAAGCGTAACTTTGGTGTCCGTTGTCTGTTTGGGGCATACTTTTTTTTCTAGAAAGCTTGCAACGAGGACAACAGCGACAAAAAGTGAAATTAAAAGAGTAGAATAGTATATAATTTTATAAAAAATAAATACTTCCCTATGGTTGAGATACCGCCCCGAGTACCTCCTTTCTGCTAGCATGTTACATTCAATACAGCATCAAACTCCATCGCGGTGGAGGACTCGCCCACCATATCATGAACTTCGCGTAGACTACTGCATTTATGGGTTCACAAGGAACCATGGAAGGTAACCCACTTCATTCGGGCACACGGTTCAGCACACCGTGGGTCTAAGCACACGAAATATAAGACCTATAACCTAAAACAAGCATAACTTTTGCGTCCGTTGTCCATTTGGGGCATACATATTTTCTAGAAAGCTTGCGGCGAGGCCAACATCGATAAAAAGCAAAATTCAAAGAGTAGAATAGTATATAATTTTATAAAAAATACTTCCCTATGGTTGCGATACCATCCCGAGTACCTCCTACTGCTAGCATGTTACATTCAATACAGTGTTGAACTCCATCGCGGTGGAGGACTCGCCCACCATATCATGAACCACGCCTGGACTACCACGTTTATGGGTACAGAAAGAACTATGGAAGGTAAATCACATCATTCGGGCACGCGGTTCATCACACCATGGATGTAAGCACATGAAAAAGGAGACCTATAACCTAAAAGGAGCATAACTTTTGCATCTGTTGTCCGATCCATGCATACTTTTTTTTAGAAAGCTTGCGGCGAGGCCAACATCGACAAAAAGCGAAATTCTAAGAGTAGAATAGTATATAATTTTTTAGAAAATAAATACTTCCCTATGGTTGAGATGCTGCCCCGCATACCTCCTACTACGAGCATGTTATATTCAATATAGCATCAAACTCCATCACGGTGGAGGAATCGCCCACCGTATCATGAACCGTGCCTAGACTACCGAGTTCGTGGGTACAGAAGGAACCATGGAAGATAACCCACATCCCTCGGCCACGCGGTTCAGCACACCGTGGGTGTAAGCACATAAAAAAGGAGACCTATAACCTAAAACAAGCGTAACTTTGGTGTCCGTTGTCTGTTTGGGGCATACTTTTTTTTCTAGAAAGCTTGCAACGAGGACAACAGCGACAAAAAGTGAAATTAAGAGAGTAGAATAGTAGCATGTTACATTCAATACAACGTTGAACTCCATCACAGTGGAGGACTCGCCCACCATATCATGAACCGCACCTATACTACTACGTTTATGGGTACTCAAGGAACTATGGAAGGTAACCCACATCATTCGGGCACGCGGTTCATCATACCGTGGATGTAAGCACATGAAAAAGGAGACCTATAACCTAAAACGAGCATAACTTTTGCATCCGTTGTCCGATCGGTGCATACTTTTTTTTTCTAGAAAGCTTGCGGCGAGGCCAACAATGACAAAAAGCAAAATTCAAAGAGTAGAATAGTATATAATTTTTTACAAAATAAATACTTCTCTATTGTTGAGATATCACCCTGAATAACTCGTACAGCTAGCATGTTACATTCAATACAGCATCAAACTCCAACGCGGTGGAGGACTCGCCCACCGTATCATGAACCGCGCCTAGACTACCGAGTTTATGGGTACACAAGGGACCCTGGAAGGTAACCCACATCCCTCGGCCACGCGGTTCAGCACACCATGGGTGTAAGCACACGAAAAAGGAGACCTATAACCTAAAACAAGCATAAATTTTGTGTTCGTTGTCCGTTCAGGGCATACTTTTTTTCTAGAAAGCTTGCGGCGAGGCCAACACTGACAAAAAGCAAAATTCAAAGAGTAGAATAGTACATAATTTTATAAAAATTAAATACTTCCCTATGGTTGAGATACCGTACTGAGTACCTCCTACTGCTAGCATGTTACATTCAATACAACGTTGAACTCCATCACGGTGGAGGACTCGCCCACCATATCATGAACCGCGCCTAGAATACTACGTTTATGGGTACTCAAGGAACTATGGAAGGCAGCCCACATCATTCGGGCACGCGGTTCATCATACGGTGGATGTAAGCACATGAAAAAGGAGACCTGTAACCTAAAACGAGCATAACTTTTGCATCAGTTGTCCGATCGGTGCATACTTTTTTTTTCTAGAAAGCTTGCAGCGAGGCCAACACCGACAAAAAGCAAAATTCAAAGAGTAGAATAGTATATAATTTTTTACAAAATAAATACTTCCCTATTGTTGAGATGTCACCCCGAATAACTCGTACAGCCAGCATGTTACATTCAATACAGCATCAAACTCCATCGCGGTGGAGGACTCGCCCACCGTATCATGAACTGCGCCTAGACTACCGAGTTTATGGGTACACAAGGAACCATGGAAGGTAATTCACATCCCTCGGCCACGGGGTTCAGCACACCATGGGTGTAAGCACATGAAAAAGAAGACCTATAACCTAAAACAAGCGTAAATTTTCTGTTCGTTGTCTGTTCGGGGCATACCATTTTTCTAGAAAGCTTGCGGCGAGGCCAACACTGACAAAAAGCAAAATTTAATGAGTAGAATAGTACATAATTTTATACAAATTAAATACTTCCCTATGGTTGAGATACCGTACTGAGTACCTCCTACTGCTAGCATGTTACATTCAATACAACGTTGAACTCCATCACGGTGGAGGACTCGCCCACCATATCATGAACCGCGCCTAGACTACTACGTTTATGGGTACTCAAGGAGCTATGGAAGGCAGCCCACATCATTCGGGCACGCGGTTCATCATACCGTGGATGTAAGCACATGAGAAAGGAGACCTATAACCTAAAACGAGCATAACTTTTGCATCCGTTGTCCGATCGGTGCATACTTTTTTTTTCTAGAAAGCTTGCGGCGAGGCCAACACCGACAAAAAGCAAAATTCAAAGATTAGAATAGTATATAATTTTTTACAAAATAAATACTTCCCTATTGTTGAGATATCACCCCGAATAACTCGTACAGCCAGCATGTTACATTCAATACAGCATCAAACTCCATCGCGGTGGAGGACTCGCCCACCGTATCATGAACCGCGCCTAGACTACCGAGTTTATGGGTACACAAGAAACCATGGAAGGTCACCCACATCCCTCGGCCACGGGGTTCAGCACACCATGGGTGTAAGCACACGAAAAAGAAGACCTATAACCTAAAACAAGCGTAAAGTTTCTGTTTGTTATCCGTTCGGGGCATACCTTTTTTCTAGAAAGCTTGCGGCGAGGCCAACACTGACAAAAAGCAAAATTTAAACAGTAGAATAGTACATAATTTTATACAAATTAAATACTTCCCTATGGTTGAGATACCGCCCTGAGTACCTCCTACTGCTAGCATGTTACATTCAATACAGCGTTGAACTCCATCGCGGTGGAGGACTCGCCCACCATATCATGAACCACGCGTACACTACCACGTTTATGGGTACACAAGGAACTATGGAAGGTAACCCACATAATTCGGGCACACGGTTCATCACACCATGGATGTAAGCACATGAAAAAGGAGACCTATAACCTAAAACGAGCATAACTTCTGCATCCGTTGTCCGATCGGTGCATACATTTTTTTTCTAGAAAGCTTCCTACGAGGCCAACACCGACAAAAAGCGAAATTCAAAGAGTAGAATAGTATATAATTTTTTACAAAATAAATACTTCCCTATGGTTGAGATGTTGCCCCGCATACCTCCTACTGCGAGCATGTTATATTCAATACAGCGTCGAACTCCATCGCGGTGGAGGACTCACCCACCGTATCAAGAACCACGCCTAGACTATCGAGTTTATGGGTACACAAGGGACCATGGAAGGTAACCCACATCCCTCGACCACGCGGTTCAGCACACCATGGGTGTAAGCACACGAAAAAGGAGACCTGTAACCTAAAACAAGCGTAAATTTTGCGTTCATTGTCCGTTCAGGGCATACTTTTTTCTAGAAAGCTTGCGGCGAGGCCAACACTGACAAAAAGCGATATTCAAAGAGTAGAATAGTAAATAATTTTATAAAAATTAAATACTTCCCTATGGTTGAGATACCGTACCGAGTACCTCCTACTGCTAGCATGTTACATTCAATACAACGTTGAACTCCATCACGGTGGAGGACTCGCCCACCATATCATGAACCGCACCTATACTACTACGTTTACGGGTACTCAAGGAACTATGGAAGGTAACCCACATCATTCGGGCACGCGGTTCATCATACCGTGGATGTAAGCACATGAAAAAGGAGACCTATAACCTAAAACGAGCATAACTTTTGCATCCGTTGTCCGATCGGTGCATACTTTTTTTTTCTAGCAAGCTTACGGCGAGGCCAACAATGACAAAAAGAAAAATTCAAAGAGTAGAATAGTATATAATTTTTTACAAAATAAATACTTCCCTATTGTTGAGATATCACCCTGAATAACTCGTACAGCTAGCATGTTACATTCAATACAGCATCAAACTCCAACGCGGTGGAGGACTCGCCCACCGTATCATGAACCGCGCCTAGACTACCGAGTTTATGGGTACACAAGGAACCATGGAAGGTAACCCACATCCCTCGGCCACGGGGTTCAGCACACCATGGGTGTAAGCACCCGAAAAAGAAGACCTATAACCTAAAACAAGCGTAAAGTTTCTGTTCGTTGTCCGTTCGGGGCATACCTTTTTTCTAGAAAGCTTGCGGCGAGGCCAACACTGACAAAAAGCAAAATTTAAAGAGTAGAATAGTACATAATTTTATACAAATTAAATACTTCCCTATGGTTGAGAAACCGCCCTGAGTACCTCCTACTGCTAGCATGTTACATTCAATACAGCGTTGAACTCCATCGCGGTGGAGGACTCGCCCACCATATCATGAACCACGCGTACACTACCACGTTTATGGGTACACAAGGAACTATGGAAGGTAACCCACATAATTCGGGCACGCGGTTCATCACACCGTGGATGTAAGCACATGAAAAAGGAGACCTATAACCTAAAACGAGCATAACTTTTGCATCCGTTGTCCGATCGGTGCATACATTTTTTTTCTAGAAAGCTTCCTGCGAGGCCAACACCGACAAAAAGCGAAATTCAAAGAGTAGAATAGTATATAATTTTTTACAAAATAAATACTTCCCTATGGTTGAGATGTTGCCCCGCATACCTCCTACTGCGAGCATGTTATATTCAATACAGCGTCGAACTCCATCGCGGTGGAGGACTCACCCACCGTATCAAGAACCACGCCTAGACTATCGAGTTTATGGGTACACAAGGGACCATGGAAGGTAACCCACATCCCTCGACCACGCGGTTCAGCACACCATGGGTGTAAGCACACGAAAAAGGAGACCTGTAAGCGTAAATTTTGCGTTCATTGTCCGTTCAGGGCATACTTTTTTCTAGAAAGCTTGCGGCGAGGCCAACACTGACAAAAAGCGATATTCAAAGAGTAGAATAGTAAATAATTTTATAAAAATTAAATACTTCCCTATGGTTGAGATACCGTACCGAGTACCTCCTACTGCTAGCATGTTACATTCAATACAACGTTGAACTCCATCACGGTGGAGGACTCGCCCACCATATCATGAACCGCACCTATACTACTACGTTTATGGGTACTCAAGGAACTATGGAAGGTAACCCACATCATTCGGGCACGCGGTTCATCATACCGTGGATGTAAGCACATGAGAAAGGAGACCTATAACCTAAAACGAGCATAACTTTTGCATCCGTTGTCCGATCGGTGCATACTTTTTTTTTCTAGAAAGCTTGCGGCGAGGCCAACACCGACAAAAAGCAAAATTCAAAGATTAGAATAGTATATAATTTTTTACAAAATAAATACTTCCCTATTGTTGAGATATCACCCCGAATAACTCGTACAGCCAGCATGTTACATTCAATACAGCATCAAACTCCATCGCGGTGGAGGACTCGCCCACCGTATCATGAACCGCGCCTAGACTACCGAGTTTATGGGTACACAAGAAACCATGGAAGGTCACCCACATCCCCCGGCCACGGGGTTCAGCACACCATGGGTGTAAGCACACGAAAAAGAAGACCTATAACCTAAAACAAGCGTAAAGTTTCTGTTCGTTATCCGTTCGGGGCATACCTTTTTTCTAGAAAGCTTGCGGCGAGGCCAACACTGACAAAAAGCAAAATTTAAACAGTAGAATAGTACATAATTTTATACAAATTAAATACTTCCCTATGGTTGAGATACCGCCCTGAGTACCTCCTACTGCTAGCATGTTACATTCAATACAGCGTTGAACTCCATCGCGGTGGAGGACTCGCCCACCATATCATGAACCACGCGTACACTACCACGTTTATGGGTACACAAGGAACTATGGAAGGTAACCCACATAATTCGGGCACACGGTTCATCACACCATGGATGTAAGCACATGAAAAAGGAGACCTATAACCTAAAACGAGCATAACTTTTGCATCCGTTGTCCGATCGGTGCATACATTTTTTTTCTAGAAAGCTTCCTACGAGGCCAACACCGACAAAAAGCGAAATTCAAAGAGTAGAATAGTATATAATTTTTTACAAAATAAATACTTCCAAATGGTTGAGATGTTGCCCCGCATACCTCCTACTGCGAGCATGTTATATTCAATACAGCGTCGAACTCCATCGCGGTGGAGGACTCACCCACCGTATCAAGAACCACGCCTAGACTATCGAGTTTATGGGTACACAAGGGACCATGGAAGGTAACCCACATCCCTCGACCACGCGGTTCAGCACACCATGGGTGTAAGCACACGAAAAAGGAGACCTGTAACCTAAAACAAGCGTAAATTTTGCGTTCATTGTCCGTTCAGGGCATACTTTTTTCTAGAAAGCTTGCGGCGAGGGCAACACTGACAAAAAGCGATATTCAAAGAGTAGAATAGTAAATAATTTTATAAAAATTAAATACTTCCCTATGGTTGAGATACCGTACCGAGTACCTCCTACTGCTAGCATGTTACATTCAATACAACGTTGAACTCCATCACGGTGGAGGACTCGCCCACCATATCATGAACCGCACCT
This sequence comes from Eleusine coracana subsp. coracana, assembly GCA_032690845.1. NCBI lineage: Eukaryota > Viridiplantae > Streptophyta > Magnoliopsida > Poales > Poaceae > Eleusine > Eleusine coracana. The sequence continues at coordinate 59,013 of MU847451.1, read as the reverse complement.
ATACTACTACGTTTATGGGTACTCAAGGAACTATGGAAGGTAACCCACATCATTCGGGCACGCGGTTCATCATACCGTGGATGTAAGCACATGAAAAAGGAGACCTATAACCTAAAACGAGCATAACTTTTGCATCCGTTGTCCGATCGGTGCATACTTTTTTTTTCTAGCAAGCTTACGGCGAGGCCAACAATGACAAAAAGAAAAATTCAAAGAGTAGAATAGTATATAATTTTTTACAAAATAAATACTTCCCTATTGTTGAGATATCACCCTGAATAACTCGTACAGCTAGCATGTTACATTCAATACAGCATCAAACTCCAACGCGGTGGAGGACTCGCCCACCGTATCATGAACCGCGCCTAGACTACCGAGTTTATGGGTACACAAGGAACCATGGAAGGTAACCCACATCCCTCGGCCACGGGGTTCAGCACACCATGGGTGTAAGCACCCGAAAAAGAAGACCTATAACCTAAAACAAGCGTAAAGTTTCTTTTCGTTGTCCGTTCGGGGCATACCTTTTTTCTAGAAAGCTTGCGGCGAGGCCAACACTGACAAAAAGCAAAATTTAAAGAGTAGAATAGTACATAATTTTATACAAATTAAATACTTCCCTATGGTTGAGAAACCGCCCTGAGTACCTCCTACTGCTAGCATGTTACATTCAATACAGCGTTGAACTCCATCGCGGTGGAGGACTCGCCCACCATATCATGAACCACGCGTACACTACCACGTTTATGGGTACACAAGGAACTATGGAAGGTAACCCACATAATTCGGGCACGCGGTTCATCACACCGTGGATGTAAGCACATGAAAAAGGAGACCTATAACCTAAAACGAGCATAACTTTTGCATCCGTTGTCCGATCGGTGCATACATTTTTTTTCTAGAAAGCTTCCTGCGAGGCCAACACCGACAAAAAGCGAAATTCAAAGAGTAGAATAGTATATAATTTTTTACAAAATAAATACTTCCCTATGGTTGAGATGTTGCCCCGCATACCTCCTACTGCGAGCATGTTATATTCAATACAGCGTCGAACTCCATCGCGGTGGAGGACTCGCCCACCGTATCAAGAACCACGCCTAGACTATCGAGTTTATGGGTACACAAGGGACCATGGAAGGTAACCCACATCCCTCGACCACGCGGTTCAGCAGACCATGGGTGTAAGCACACGAAAAAGGAGACCTGTAACCTAAAACAAGCGTAAATTTTGCGTTCGTTGTCCGTTCAGGGCATACTTTTTTCTAGAAAGCTTGCGGCGAGGCCAACACTGACAAAAAGCCATATTCAAAGAGTAGAATAGTAAATAATTTTATAAAAATTAAATTCTTCCCTATGGTTGAGATACCGTACCGAGTACCTCCTACTGCTAGCATGTTACATTCAATACAACGTTGAACTCCATCACGGTGGAGGACTCGCCCACCATATAATGAACCGCACCTATACTACTACGTTTATGGGTACTCAAGGAACTATGGAAGGTAACCCACATCATTCGGGCACGCGGTTCATCATACCGTGGATGTAAGCACATGAAAAAGGAGACCTATAACCTAAAACGAGCATAACTTTTGCATCCGTTGTCCGATCAATGCATACATTTTTTTTTCTAGCAAGCTTGCGGCGAGGCCAACACCGACAAAAAGCGAAATTCAAAGAGTAGAATAGTATATAATTTTTTACAAAATAAATACTTCCCTATGGTTGAGATGTTGCCCCGCATACCTCCTACTGCGAGCATGTTATATTCAATACAGCGTCGAACTCCATCGCGGTGAAGGACTCGCCCACCGTATCAAGAACCACGCCTAGACTATCGAGTTTATGGGTACACAAGGGACCATGGAAGGTAACCCACATCCCTCGACCACGCGGTTCAGCAGACCATGGGTGTAAGCACACGAAAAAGGAGACCTGTAACCTAAAACAAGCGTAAATTTTGCGTTCGTTGTCCGTTCAGGGCATACTTTTTTCTAGAAAGCTTGCGGCGAGGCCAACACTGACAAAAAGCCATATTCAAAGAGTAGAATAGTAAATAATTTTATAAAAATTAAATACTTCCCTATGGTTGAGATACCGTACCGAGTACCTCCTACTGCTAGCATGTTACATTCAATACAACGTTGAACTCCATCACGGTGGAGGACTCGCCCACCATATCATGAACCGCACCTATACTACTACGTTTATGGGTACTCAAGGAACTATGGAAGGTAACCCACATCATTCGGGCACGCGGTTCATCATACCGTGGATGTAAGCACATGAAAAAGGAGACCTATAACCTAAAACGAGCATAACTTTTGCATCCGTTGTCCGATCGGTGCATACTTTTTTTTTCTAGCAAGCTTGCGGCGAGGCCAACAATGACAAAAAGCAAAATTCAAAGAGTAGAATAGTATATAATTTTTTACAAAATAAATACTTCCCTATTGTTGAGATATCACCCTGAATAACTCGTACAGCTAGCATGTTACATTCAATACAACATCAAACTCCAACGCGGTGGAGGACTCGCCCACCGTATCATGAACCGCGCCTAGACTACCGAGTTTATGGGTACACAAGGAACCATGGAAGGTAACCCACATCCCTCGGCCACGGGGTTCAGCACACCATGGGTGTAAGCACACGAAAAAGAAGACCTATAACCTAAAACAAGCGTAAAGTTTCTGTTCGTTGTCCGTTCGGGGCATACCTTTTTTCTAGAAAGCTTGCGGCGAGGCCAACACTGACAAAAAGCAAAATTTAATTAGTAGAATAGTACATAATTTTATACAAATTAAATACTTCCCTATGGTTGAGATACCGCCCTGAGTACCTCCTACTGCTAGCATGTTACATTCGGGGCATACCTTTTTTCTAGAAAGCTTGCGGCGAGGCCAACACCGACAAAAACTGAAATTCAAAGAGTAGAATAGTACATAATTTTATAAAAAATAAATACTTCCATATGGTTGAGATACCGCACCAAGTACCTCCTACTGTAAGCACGTTACATTAAATACAGCGTTGAACTCCATCGCGGTGGAGGATTCACCCACCATATCATGAACCGCGCCTAGACTACCACGTTTATGGGTACACAAGGAACTATGGAAGGTAACCCACATCATTTGGGCACACGGTTCATCACACCGTGGATGTAAGCACATGAAAAAGGAGACCTATAATCTAAAACGAGCATAACTTTTGCATCCGTTGTCCGATCGGTGCATACTTTTTTTTCTTAGAAAGCTTGCAGCGAGGCCAACACCGACAAAATGCGAAATTCAAAGAGTAGAATAGTATATAATTTTTTAAAAAATAAATACTTCCCTATGGTTGAGATGCTGCCCCGCATACCTCCTACTACGAGCATGTTATATTCAATACAGCGTCGAACTCCATCGCGGTGGAGGACTCGCCCGTCATATCATGAACTGCGCCTAGACTACCGAGTTTATGGGTACAAAAGGAACCATGGAAGATAACCCACATCCCTCGGCCACGTGTTTCAGCACACCGTGGGTGTAAGCACACAAAAAAGGAGACCTATAACCTAACACAAGCGTAACTTTTGCGTTCGTTGTCCATACGGGGCATACTTTTTTTCTAGAAAGCTTGCGGCGAGGCCATCACCAACAAAAAGTAAAATTCAAAGAGTAGAATAGAACATAATTTTATAAAAAATAAATACTTCCTTATGGTTGAGATACCGCATCGAGTACCTCCTACTGCTAGCAGGTTACATTCAATACAGCGTTGAACTCCATCGCGGTGGAGGACTCGCTCACCATAACATGAACCGCGCCTAGACTTCCACGTTTATGGGTACACAAGGAACTGTGGAAGGTAACCCACATCATTCGGGCACACAGTTCATCACACCGTGGATGTAAGCACATGAAAAAGGAGACCTATAACCTAAAACGAGCATAACTTTTGCATCCGTTGTCTGATCGGTGCATACTTCTTTTTCTAGAAAGCTTGCGGCGAGGCCAACACCGGAAAAAAGCAAAATTCAAAGAGTAGAATAGTATATAATTTTTTAAATAATAAATACTTCTCTATGGTTGAGATTTTGCCATGCATACCTCCTACTGTAAGCATGTTATATTCAGTACAGCATCGAACTCCATCACGACGGAGGACTCGCCCACCGTATCATCAACCGCGCCTAGACTACCGAGTTTATGGGTACACAACGAACCATGGAAGGTAACCCACATTCCTCGGCATGCGTTTCAGTGCACCGTGGGTGTAAGCACACAATAAAGGAGACCTATAACCTAAAACAAGCGTAACTTTTGCGTTCGTTGTAGGTTTGGGGCATACTTTATTTCTAGAAAGCTTGCGGCGAGGACAACACCGACAAAAAGCAAAATTCAAAGAGTAGAATAGTACATAATTTGATAAAAAATAAATACTTCCCTATGGTTGAGATACCGCACCGAATACCTCCTACTGCTACCATGTTACATTCAATATAGCGTTGAACTCCATCGCGGTGGAGAACTCGCCCACCATATCATGAACCGCGCCTAGACTACCACGTTTATGAGTACACAAGGAACTATGGAAGGTAACCCACACCATTTGGGCACACGGTTCATCACACCGTGGATGTAAGCACATGAAATAGGAGACCTATAATCTAAAACGAGCATAACTTTTGCATCTGTTGTCCGATCGGTGCATACTTTTTTTTCTTAGAAAGCTTGCGGCGAGGCCAACACCGACAAATGCGAAATTCAAAGCGTAGAATAGTATATAATTTTTTAAAAAATAAATACTTCCCTATGGTTGAGATGCTGCCCCGCATACCTCCTACTACGAGCATGTTATATTCAATACAGCGTCGAACTCCATCGCGGTGGAGGACTCGCCCATCATATCATGAACTGCGCCTAGACTACCAAGTTTATGGGTACAAAAGGAACCATGGAAGATAACCCACATCCCTCGGCCACGTGTTTCAGCACACCGTGGGTGTAAGCACACAAAAAAGGAGACCTATAACCTAACACAAGCGTAACTTTTGCGTTCGTTGTCCATACGGGGCATACTTTTTTTCTAGAAAGCTTGCGGCGAGGCCATCACCAACAAAAAGTAAAATTCAAAGAGTAGAATAGAACATAATTTTATAAAAAATAAATACTTCCTTATGGTTGAGATACCGCATCGAGTACCTCCTACTGCTAGCAGGTTACATTCAATACAGCGTTGAACTCCATCGCGGTGGAGGACTCGCTCACCATAACATGAACCGCGCCTAGACTTCCACGTTTATGGGTACACAAGGAACTGTGGAAGGTAACCCACATCATTCGGGCACACAGTTCATCACACCGTGGATGTAAGCACATGAAAAAGGAGACCTATAACCTAAAACGAGCATAACTTTTGCATCCGTTGTCCGATCGGTGCATACTTTTTTTTCTTAGAAAGCTTGCGGCGAGGCCAACACCGACAAATGCGAAATTCAAAGCGTAGAATAGTATATAATTTTTTAAAAAATAAATACTTCCCTATGGTTGAGATGCTGGCCCGCATAGCTCCTACTACGAGCATGTTATATTCAATACAGCGTCGAACTCCATCGCGGTGGAGGACTCGCCCATCATATCATGAACTGCGCCTAGACTACCGAGTTTATGGGTACAAAAGGAACCATGGAAGATAACCCACATCCCTCGGCCACGTGTTTCAGCACACCGTGGGTGTAAGCACACAAAAAAGGAGACCTATAACCTAACACAAGCGTAACTTTTGCGTTCGTTGTCCATACGGGGCATACTTTTTTTCTAGAAAGCTTGCGGCGAGGCCATCACCAACAAAAAGTAAAATTCAAAGAGTAGAATAGAACATAATTTTATAAAAAATAAATACTTCCTTATGGTTGAGATACCGCATCGAGTACCTCCTACTGCTAGCAGGTTACATTCAATACAGCGTTGAACTCCATCGCGGTGGAGGACTCGCTCACCATAACATGAACCGCGCCTAGACTTCCACGTTTATGGGTACACAAGGAACTGTGGAAGGTAACCCACATCATTCGGGCACACAGTTCATCACACCGTGGATGTAAGCACATGAAAAAGGAGACCTATAACCTAAAACGAGCATAACTTTTGCATCCGTTGTCTGATCGGTGCATACTTCTTTTTCTAGAAAGCTTGCGGCGAGGCCAACACCGGAAAAAAGCAAAATTCAAAGAGTAGAATAGTATATAATTTTTTAAAAAATAAATACTTCTCTATGGTTGAGATTTTGCCATGCATACCTCCTACTGTGAGCATGTTATATTCAGTACAGCATCGAACTCCATCACGACGGAGGACTCGCCCACCGTATCATGAACCGCGCCTAGACTACCGAGTTTATGGGTACACAACGAACCATGGAAGGTAACCCACATTCCTCGGCATGCGTTTCAGTGCACCGTGGGTGTAAGCACACAATAAAGGAGACCTATAACCTAAAACAAGCGTAACTTTTGCGTTCGTTATACGTTTGGGGCATACTTTATTTCTAGAAAGCTTGCGGTGAGGACAACACTGACAAAAAGCAAAATTCAAAGAGTAGAATAGTACATAATTTGATAAAAAATAAATACTTCCCTATGGTTGAGATACCGCACCGAATACCTCCTACTGCTACCATGTTACATTCAATATAGCGTTGAACTCCATCGCGGTGGAGAACTCGCCCACCATATCATGAACCGCGCCTAGACTACCACGTTTATGAGTACACAAGGAACTATGGAAGGTAACCCACATCATTTGGGCACACGGTTCATCACACCGTGGATGTAAGCACATGAAATAGGAGACCTATAATCTAAAACGAGCATAACTTTTGCATCCGTTGTCCGATCGGTGCATACTTTTTTTTCTTAGAAAGCTTGCGGCGAGGCCAACACCGACAAATGCGAAATTCAAAGCGTAGAATAGTATATAATTTTTTAAAAAATAAATACTTCCCTATGGTTGAGATGCTGCCCCGCATAGCTCCTACTACGAGCATGTTATATTCAATACAGCGTCGAACTCCATCGCGGTGGAGGACTCGCCCATCATATCATGAACTGCGCCTAGACTACCGAGTTTATGGGTACAAAAGGAACCATGGAAGATAACCCACATCCCTCGGCCACGTGTTTCAGCACACCGTGGGTGTAAGCACACAAAAAAGGAGACCTATAACCTAACACAAGCGTAACTTTTGCGTTCGTTGTCCATACGGGGCATACTTTTTTTCTAGAAAGCTTGCGGCGAGGCCATCACCAACAAAAAGTAAAATTCAAAGAGTAGAATAGAACATAATTTTATAAAAAATAAATACTTCCTTATGGTTGAGATACCGCATCGAGTACCTCCTACTGCTAGCAGGTTACATTCAATACAGCGTTGAACTCCATCGCGGTGGAGGACTCGCTCACCATAACATGAACCGCGCCTAGACTTCCACGTTTATGGGTACACAAGGAACTGTGGAAGGTAACCCACATCATTCGGGCACACAGTTCATCACACCGTGGATGTAAGCACATGAAAAAGGAGACCTATAACCTAAAACGAGCATAACTTTTGCATCCGTTGTCTGATCGGTGCATACTTCTTTTTCTAGAAAGCTTGCGGCGAGGCCAACACCGGAAAAAAGCAAAATTCAAAGAGTAGAATAGTATATAATTTTTTAAAAAATAAATACTTCTCTATGGTTGAGATTTTGCCATGCATACCTCCTACTGTGAGCATGTTATATTCAGTACAGCATCGAACTCCATCACGACGGAGGACTCGCCCACCGTATCATGAACCGCGCCTAGACTACCGAGTTTATGGGTACACAACGAACCATGGAAGGTAACCCACATTCCTCGGCATGCGTTTCAGTGCACCGTGGGTGTAAGCACACAATAAAGGAGACCTATAACCTAAAACAAGCGTAACTTTTGCGTTCGTTATACGTTTGGGGCATACTTTATTTCTAGAAAGCTTGCGGTGAGGACAACACTGACAAAAAGCAAAATTCAAAGAGTAGAATAGTACATAATTTGATAAAAAATAAATACTTCCCTATGGTTGAGATACCGCACCGAATACCTCCTACTGCTACCATGTTACATTCAATATAGCGTTGAACTCCATCGCGGTGGAGAACTCGCCCACCATATCATGAACCGCGCCTAGACTACCACGTTTATGAGTACACAAGGAACTATGGAAGGTAACCCACATCATTTGGGCACACGGTTCATCACACCGTGGATGTAAGCACATGAAATAGGAGACCTATAATCTAAAACGAGCATAACTTTTGCATCCGTTGTCCGATCGGTGCATACTTTTTTTTCTTAGAAAGCTTGCGGCGAGGCCAACACCGACAAATGCGAAATTCAAAGCGTAGAATAGTATATAATTTTTTAAAAAATAAATACTTCCCTATGGTTGAGATGCTGCCCCGCATACCTCCTACTACGAGCATGTTATATTCAATACAGCGTCGAACTCCATCGCGGTGGAGGACTCGCCCATCATATCATGAACTGCGCCTAGACTACCGAGTTTATGGGTACAAAAGGAACCATGGAAGATAACCCACATCCCTCGGCCACGTGTTTCAGCACACCGTGGGTGTAAGCACACAAAAAAGGAGACCTATAACCTAACACAAGCGTAACTTTTGCGTTCGTTGTCCATACGGGGCATACTTTTTTTCTAGAAAGCTTGCGGCGAGGCCATCACCAACAAAAAGTAAAATTCAAAGAGTAGAATAGAACATAATTTTATAAAAAATAAATACTTCCTTATGGTTGAGATACCGCATCGAGTACCTCCTACTGCTAGCAGGTTACATTCAATACAGCGTTGAACTCCATCGCGGTGGAGGACTCGCTCACCATAACATGAACCGCGCCTAGACTTCCACGTTTATGGGTACACAAGGAACTGTGGAAGGTAACCCACATCATTCGGGCACACAGTTCATCACACCGTGGATGTAAACACATGAAAAAGGAGACCTATAATCTAAAACGAGCATAACTTTTGCATCCGTTGTCCGATCGGTGCATACTTTTTTTTCTTAGAAAGCTTGCGGCGAGGCCAACACCGACAAATGCGAAATTCAAAGCGTAGAATAGTATATAATTTTTTAAAAAATAAATACTTCCCTATGGTTGAGATGCTGCCCCGCATAGCTCCTACTACGAGCATGTTATATTCAATACAGCGTCGAACTCCATCGCGGTGGAGGACTCGCCCATCATATCATGAACTGCGCCTAGACTACCAAGTTTATGGGTACAAAAGGAACCATGGAAGATAACCCACATCCCTCGGCCACGTGTTTCAGCACACCGTGGGTGTAAGCACACAAAAAAGGAGACCTATAACCTAACACAAGCGTAACTTTTGCGTTCGTTGTCCATACGGGGCATACTTTTTTTCTAGAAAGCTTGCGGCGAGGCCATCACCAACAAAAAGTAAAATTCAAAGAGTAGAATAGAACATAATTTTATAAAAAATAAATACTTCCTTATGGTTGAGATACCGCATCGAGTACCTCCTACTGCTAGCAGGTTACATTCAATACAGCGTTGAACTCCATCGCGGTGGAGGACTCGCTCACCATAACATGAACCGCGCCTAGACTTCCACGTTTATGGGTACACAAGGAACTGTGGAAGGTAACCCACATCATTCGGGCACACAGTTCATCACACCGTGGATGTAAGCACATGAAAAAGGAGACCTATAACCTAAAACGAGCATAACTTTTGCATCCGTTGTCCGATCGGTGCATACTTTTTTTTCTTAGAAAGCTTGCGGCGAGGCCAACACCGACAAATGCGAAATTCAAAGCGTAGAATAGTATATAATTTTTTAAAAAATAAATACTTCCCTATGGTTGAGATGCTGCCCCGCATAGCTCCTACTACGAGCATGTTATATTCAATACAGCGTCGAACTCCATCGCGGTGGAGGACTCGCCCATCATATCATGAACTGCGCCTAGACTACCGAGTTTATGGGTACAAAAGGAACCATGGAAGATAACCCACATCCCTCGGCCACGTGTTTCAGCACACCGTGGGTGTAAGCACACAAAAAAGGAGACCTATAACCTAACACAAGCGTAACTTTTGCGTTCGTTGTCCATACGGGGCATACTTTTTTTCTAGAAAGCTTGCGGCGAGGCCATCACCAACAAAAAGTAAAATTCAAAGAGTAGAATAGAACATAATTTTATAAAAAATAAATACTTCCTTATGGTTGAGATACCGCATCGAGTACCTCCTACTGCTAGCAGGTTACATTCAATACAGCGTTGAACTCCATCGCGGTGGAGGACTCGCTCACCATAACATGAACCGCGCCTAGACTTCCACGTTTATGGGTACACAAGGAACTGTGGAAGGTAACCCACATCATTCGGGCACACAGTTCATCACACCGTGGATGTAAGCACATGAAAAAGGAGACCTATAACCTAAAACGAGCATAACTTTTGCATCCGTTGTCTGATCGGTGCATACTTCTTTTTCTAGAAAGCTTGCGGCGAGGCCAACACCGGAAAAAAGCAAAATTCAAAGAGTAGAATAGTATATAATTTTTTAAAAAATAAATACTTCTCTATGGTTGAGATTTTGCCATGCATACCTCCTACTATGAGCATGTTATATTCAGTACAGCATCGAACTCCATCACGACGGAGGACTCGCCCACCGTATCATGAACCGCGCCTAGACTACCGAGTTTATGGGTACACAACGAACCATGGAAGGTAACCCACATTCCTCGGCATGCGTTTCAGTGCACCGTGGGTGTAAGCACACAATAAAGGAGACCTATAACCTAAAACAAGCGTAACTTTTGCGTTCGTTATACGTTTGGGGCATACTTTATTTCTAGAAAGCTTGCGGTGAGGACAACACTGACAAAAAGCAAAATTCAAAGAGTAGAATAGTACATAATTTGATAAAAAATAAATACTTCCCTATGGTTGAGATACCGCACCGAATACCTCCTACTGCTACCATGTTACATTCAATATAGCGTTGAACTCCATCGCGGTGGAGAACTCGCCCACCATATCATGAACCGCGCCTAGACTACCACGTTTATGAGTACACAAGGAACTATGGAAGGTAACCCACATCATTTGGGCACACGGTTCATCACACCGTGGATGTAAGCACATGAAATAGGAGACCTATAATCTAAAACGAGCATAACTTTTGCATCCGTTGTCCGATCGGTGCATACTTTTTTTTCTTAGAAAGCTTGCGGCGAGGCCAACACCGACAAATGCGAAATTCAAAGCGTAGAATAGTATATAATTTTTTAAAAAATAAATACTTCCCTATGGTTGAGATGCTGCCCCGCATAGCTCCTACTACGAGCATGTTATATTCAATACAGCGTCGAACTCCATCGCGGTGGAGGACTCGCCCATCATATCATGAACTGCGCCTAGACTACCGAGTTTATGGGTACAAAAGGAACCATGGAAGATAACCCACATCCCTCGGCCACGTGTTTCAGCACACCGTGGGTGTAAGCACACAAAAAAGGAGACCTATAACCTAACACAAGCGTAACTTTTGCGTTCGTTGTCCATACGGGGCATACTTTTTTTCTAGAAAGCTTGCGGCGAGGCCATCACCAACAAAAAGTAAAATTCAAAGAGTAGAATAGAACATAATTTTATAAAAAATAAATACTTCCTTATGGTTGAGATACCGCATCGAGTACCTCCTACTGCTAGCAGGTTACATTCAATACAGCGTTGAACTCCATCGCGGTGGAGGACTCGCTCACCATAACATGAACCGCGCCTAGACTTCCACGTTTATGGGTACACAAGGAACTGTGGAAGGTAACCCACATCATTCGGGCACACAGTTCATCACACCGTGGATGTAAACACATGAAAAAGGAGACCTATAATCTAAAACGAGCATAACTTTTGCATCCGTTGTCTGATCGGTGCATACTTCTTTTTCTAGAAAGCTTGCGGCGAGGCCAACACCGGAAAAAAGCAAAATTCAAAGAGTAGAATAGTATATAATTTTTTAAAAAATAAATACTTCTCTATGGTTGAGATTTTGCCATGCATACCTCCTACTGTGAGCATGTTATATTTAGTACAGCATCGAACTCCATCACGACGGAGGACTCGCCCACCGTATCATGAACCGCGGCTAGACTACCGAGTTTATGGGTACAGAACGAACCATGGAAGGTAACCCACATTCCTCGGCATGCGTTTCAGTGCACCGTGGGTGTAAGCACACAAATAAGGAGACCTATAACCTAAAACAAGCGTAACTTTTGCGTTCGTTGTACGTTCGGGGCATACTTTATTTCTAGAAAGCTTGCGGCGAGGACAACACTGACAAAAAGCAAAATTCAAAGAGTAGAATAGTACATAATTTGATAAAAAATAAATACTTCCCTGTGGTTGAGATACCACCTCGAGTACCTCCTACTGCTAGCAAGTTACATTCAATACAGCGTCGAACTCCATCGCGGTGGAGGACTCGCCCACCATATCATGAATCGTGCCTAGACTACCATGTTTATGGGTACACAAGGAACTATGGAAGGTAACCCACATCATTCGGGCATGCGGTTCATCATACCGTGGATGTAAGCACATGAAAAAGGGGACCTATAACCTAAACCGAGCATAACTTTTACATCTGTTGTCTGATCGGTGCATACTTTCTTTTTCTAGAAAGCTTGCGGCAAGGCCAACATCGAAAAAAGCGAAATTCAAAGACTAGAATAGTATATAATTTTTTACAAAATAAATACTTCCCTATGATTGAGATGCTGCCCCGCATACCTCCTACTACGAGCATGTTATATTCAATACAGCGTCGAACTCCATCGTGGTGGAGGACTCGCCCACCGTATCATGAACCGCGCCTAGACTACCGAGTTTATGGGTACACAAGGAACCATGGAAGGTAACCCACATCCCTCTGTCACGTGGTTCAGCACACCGTGGATGTAAGCACACGAAAAAGGAGACCTACAACCTAAAACAAGCGTAACTTTTGCGTCCGTTGTCCGTTAGGGGCATACTTTTTTTCTAGAAAGCTTGCGGTGAGGCCAACATCGACAAAAAGAAAAAATCAAAGAGTAGAATAGTACATAATTTTTTAAAAAATAAATACTTCCCTATGGTTGAGATACCGCCCCGAGTACCTCCAACTGCTAGCATCTTTCATTCAATACGGCGTTGAAGTCCATCGCGGTGGAGGACTCGCCCACCATATCATGAACCGCGCGTAGAATACCACGTTTATGGGTATACAAGGAAATATAGAAGGTAACCCACATCATTCGGGCACACGGTTCATCACACCGTGGATGTAAGCACACGAAAAAGGAGACCTATAAGCTAAAACGAGCATAAATTTTGCATCCGTTGTCCGATCGGTGCATACTTTTTTTTCGAGAAAGCTTGCGGCGAGGCCAACACCGACAAAAAACAAAATTCAAAGAGTAGAATAGTATATAATTTTTTAAAAATAAATACTTCCCTATGGTTGAGATGCTGCCCCGCATATCTCCTACTACGAGCATGTTATATTTAATACAGCGTCGAACTCCATCGCGGTGGAGGACTCGCCCACGGTATCATGAACCGCGCCTAGACTACCGAGTTTATGGGTACACAAGGAACCATGGAAGGTAACCCACATCCCTCGGCCATGTGTTCAGCACACCGTGGATGTAAGCACACAAAAAAGGAGACCTAAAACCTAAAACAAGCGTAACTTTTGCGTCCGTTGTCCATTTGAGGCATACTTTTTTCCTAGAAAGCTTGCAGCGAGGACAACATCGACAAAAAGCAAAAATCAAAGAGTAGAATAGTACATAATTTTATAAAAAATAAATACTTCCCTATGGTTGAGATACCGCCCCGAGTACCTCCTACTGCTAGCATGTTACATTCAATACAGCGTTGAACTCCATCGCGGTGGAGGACTCGTCCACCATATCATGAACCGCGTCTAGACCACCACGTTTATGGGTACACAAGGAACTATGGAAGGTAACCCACATCATTCGGGCACGTGGTTCATAACACTGTGGATGTAAGCACATGAAAAAGGAGACCTATAACCTAAAACGAGCATAACTTTTGCATCCGTAGTCCGATCGGTGCATACTTTTTTTTCTCGAAAACTTGCAGCAAGGCCAACATCGACAAAAAGCGAAATTCAAAGATTAGAATAGTATATAATTTTATACAAAATAAATACTTCCCTATGATTGAGATGCTGCCCCGCATACCTCCTACTACGAGCATGTTATATTCAATACAGCGTCGAACTCCATCGTGGTGGAGGACTCGCCCACCGTATCATGAACCGCGCCTGGACTACCGAGTTTATGGGTACACAAGGAACCATGGAAGGTAACCGACATCCCTCTGTCACATGGTTCAGCACACCGTGGATGTAAGCACACGAAAAAGGAGACCTACAACCTAAAACAAGCGTAACTTTTGCATCCGTTGTCCGTTAGGGGCATACTTTTTTTCTAGAAAGCTTGCGATGAGGCCAACATCGACAAAAAGAAAAAATCAAAGAGTAGAATAGTACATAATTTTGTAAAAAATAAATACTTCCCTATGGTTGAGATACCGCCCCGAGTTCCTCCAACTGCTAGCATGTTTCATTCAATACGGCGTTGAACTCCATCGCGGTGGAGGACTCGCCCACCATATCATGAACCGCGCGTAGAATACCACGTTTATGGGTATACAAGGAAGTATGGAAGGTAACCCACATCATTCGGGCACACGGTTCATCACACCGTGGATGTAAGCACACGAAAAAGGAGACCTATAACCTAAAACGAGCATAAATTTTGCATCCGTTGTCCGATCGGTGCATACATTTTTTTCGAGAAAGCTTGCGGTGAGGCCAACACCGACAAAAAACAAAATTCAAAGAGTAGAATAGTATATAATTTTTTAAAAATAAATACTTCCCTATGGTTGAGATGCTGCCCCGCATATCTCCTACTGCGAGCATGTTATATTTAATACAGCGTCGAACTCCATCGCGGTGGAGGACTCGCCCACGGTATCATGAACCGCGCCTAGACTACCGAGTTTATGGGTACACAAGGAACCATGGAAGGTAACCCACATCCCTCGGCCATGTGGTTCAGCACACTGTGGATGTAAGCACACAAAAAAGGAGACCTAAAACCTAAAACAAGCGTAACTTTTGCGTCCGTTGTCCATTTGAGGCATACTTTTTTCCTAGAAAGCTTGCAGCGAGGCCAACATCGACAAAAAGCAAAAATCAAAGAGTAGAATAGTACATAATTTTATAAAAAATAAATACTTCCCTATGGTTGAGATACCGCCCCGAGTACCTCCTACTGCTAGCATGTTACATTCAATACAGCGTTGAACTCCATCGCGGTGGAGGACTCGTCCACCATATCATGAACCGCGTCTAGACCACCACGTTTATGGGTACACAAGGAACTATGGAAGGTAGCCCACATCATTCGGGCACGTGGTTCATAACACTGTGGATGTAAGCACATGAAAAAGGAGACCTATAACCTAAAACGAGCATAACTTTTGCATCCGTAGTCCGATCGGTGCATACTTTTTTTTCTCGAAAACTTGCAGCAAGGCCAACATCGACAAAAAGCGAAATTCAAAGATTAGAATAGTATATAATTTTATACAAAATAAATACTTCCCTATGATTGAGATGCTGCCCCGCATACCTCCTACTACGAGCATGTTATATTCAATACAGCGTCGAACTCCATCGTGGTGGATGACTCGCCCACCGTATCATGAACCGCGCCTAGACTACCGAGTTTATGGGTACAGAAGGAACCATGGAAGGTAACCGACATCCCTCTGTCACATGGTTCAGCACACCGTGGATGTAAGCACACGAAAAAGGAGACCTACAACCTAAAACAAGCGTAACTTTTGCGTCCGTTGTCCGTTAGGGGCATACTTTTTTTTTCTAGAAAGCTTGCGATGAGGCCAACATCGACAAAAAGAAAAAATCAAAGAGTAGAATAGTACATAATTTTGTAAAAAATAAATACTTCCCTATGGTTGAGATACCGCCCCGAGTTCCTCCAACTGCTAGCATGTTTCATTCAATACGGCGTTGAACTCCATCGCGGTGGAGGACTCGCCCACCATATCATGAACCGCGCGTAGAATACCACGTTTATGGGTATACAAGGAAGTATGGAAGGTAACCCACATCATTCGGGCACACGGTTCATCACACCGTGGATGTAAGCACACGAAAAAGGAGACCTATAACCTAAAACGAGCATAAATTTTGCATCCGTTGTCCGATCGGTGCATACATTTTTTTCGAGAAAGCTTGCGGTGAGGCCAACACCGACAAAAAACAAAATTCAAAGAGTAGAATAGTATATAATTTTTTAAAAATAAATACTTCCCTATGGTTGAGATGCTGCCCCGCATATCTCCTACTGCGAGCATGTTATATTTAATACAGCGTCGAACTCCATCGCGGTGGAGGACTCGCCCACGGTATCATGAACCGCGCCTAGACTACCGAGTTTATGGGTACACAAGGAACCATGGAAGGTAACCCACATCCCTCGGCCATGTGGTTCAGCACACCGTGGATGTAAGCACACAAAAAAGGAGACCTAAAACCTAAAACAAGCGTAACTTTTGCGTCCGTTGTCCATTTGAGGCATACTTTTTTCCTAGAAAGCTTGCAGCGAGGCCAACATCGACAAAAAGCAAAAATCAAAGAGTAGAATAGTACATAATTTTATAAAAAATAAATACTTCCCTATGGTTGAGATACCGTCCCGAGTACCTCCTACTGCTAGCATGTTACATTCAATACAGCGTTGAACTCCATCGCGGTGGAGGACTCGCCCACCGTATCACGAAACGCGCATAGACTACCACGTTTATGGGTACACAAGGAACTATGGAAGGTAACCCACATCATTCGGGCAGAAAAGTGAGGAAACTATTGGGGGATTTCATTTGGTCAGAAAATAAATAATACAATTGGAATTATTATTCAAAATTAAATCAATTCTAGGGTTAAACCAATTAATTAATTAACTTCTTGATGAAATAAAGTTCTTGTTTTTGGCCCAAAATTCTATTTTGTTATTACCATAATTCTAATGTGATCATTAGTCCCATGTTTTATAGAAATTTAATTTGCTTCGAAAATTCTTGCTTGCAGGGTTTTAAATTGACTTGGAGAAATTCCAAATTTTTACCTTATTCCTATTATTTCATGCTCAAACTTGAGTTTAAAATATTGGCCAATTTGAGCTAAGCAAGAAATGGGACACCTGGGTGTCACATACACAATGAACTATGGACGGTAACCCACATCATTCGGCCATGCGGTTCAGCACACTGTGGGTGTAAGCACACGAAAAAAGAGACCTATAACCTAAAACAAGCGTAATTTTTGCGTCCGTTGTCCGTTTGGGGCATACTTCTATTTCTTGAAAGCTTGCGGCGAGGCAAACACCAACAAAAAGCAAAAATCAAAGAGTAGAATAGTTCATAATTTTATAAAAAATAAATACTTCCCTATGGTTGAGATACCGCCCCGAGTACCTCCTACTGCTTGCATGTTACATTCAATACAGCGTTGAACTCCATCGCGGTGGAGGACTTGCCCACCATATCATGAAACACGTGTAGACTACCGCGTTTATGGGTACACAAGGAACTATGGAAGGTAACCCACATCATTTGGGCACGCGGTTCATCACACCGTAGATGTACGCACATGAAAAAGGAGACCTATAACCTAAAATGAGCATAACTTTTGCATCCGTTGTCCGATCGGTGCATACATTTTTTTTCTACAAAGCTTGCGGCGAGGCCAACACCGACAAAAAGCGAAATTCAAAGATTAGAATAGTATATAATCTTTTAAAAAATAAATACTTCCCTATGGTTGAGATGCTGCCCCACATACCTCCTACTGCGAGCATGTTATATTTAATACAACGTCGAACTCCATCGCGGTGGAGGACTCGCCCACCGTATCATGAACTGCGCCTAGACTACTGAGTTTATGGGGACACAAGGAACCATGGAAGGTAACCCACATCCCTCGGCCATGCGGTTCAGCACACCGTGGGTGTAAGCACACGAAAAAGGAGTCCTATAACCTAAAACAAGCGTAATTTTTGCGTCCGTTGTCTGTTTGGGGCATACGTTTATTCCTTGAAAGCTTGCGGCGAGGCCAACACCAACAAAAAGCAAAAATCAAAGAGTAGAATAGTTCATAATTTTATAAAAAGTAAATACTTCCCTATGGTTGAGTTACCGCCCCAAGTACCTTCTACTGCTAGCATGTTATATTCAATACAGCGTTGAACTCCATCGCGGTGGAGGACTTGCCCACCATATCATGAAACACGTGTAGACTACCGCGTTTATGGCTACACAAGGAACTATGGAAGGTAACCCACATCATTTGGGCACGCGGTTCATCACACCGTAGATGTACGCACATGAAAAAGGAGACCTATAACCTAAAATGAGCATAACTTTTGCATCCGTTGTCCGATCGGTGCATACATTTTTTTTCTACAAAGCTTGCGGCGAGGCCAACACCGACAAAAAGCGAAATTCAAAGATTAGAATAGTATATAATCTTTTAAAAAATAAATACTTCCCTATGGTTGAGATGCTGCCCCACATACCTCCTACTGCGAGCATGTTATATTTAATACAACGTCGAACTCCATCGCGGTGGAGGACTCGCCCACCGTATCATGAACTGCGCCTAGACTACTGAGTTTATGGGGACACAAGGAACCATGGAAGGTAACCCACATCCCTCGGCCATGCGGTTCAGCACACCGTGGGTGTAAGCACACGAAAAAGGAGTCCTATAACCTAAAACAAGCGTAATTTTTGCGTCCGTTGTCTGTTTGGGGCATACGTTTATTCCTTGAAAGCTTGCGGCGAGGCCAACACCAACAAAAAGCAAAAATCAAAGAGTAGAATAGTTCATAATTTTATAAAAAGTAAATACTTCCCTATGGTTGAGTTACCGCCCCAAGTACCTTCTACTGCTAGCATGTTATATTCAATACAGCGTTGAACTCCATCGCGGTGGAGGACTTGCCCACCATATCATGAAACGCGTGTAGACTACCGTGTTTATGGCTACACAAGGAACTATGGAAGGTAACCCACATCATTTGGGCACGCGGTTCATCACACCGTGGATGTACGCACGTGAAAAAGGAGACCTAGAACCTAAAACGAGCATAACTTTTGCATCCGTTGTCCGATCGGTGCATACATTTTTTTCTAGAAAGCTTGCGGCGAGGCCAACACCGACAAAAAGCGAAATTCAAAGAGTAGAATAGTATATAATTTTTTAAAAAATAAATACTTCCCTATGGTTGAGATGCTGCCCCACATACCTCCTACTGCGAGCATGTTATATTTAATACAACGTCTGATGTAGATATGGCCCGATCCTCCGAGAGGTAAGGGGATAAACTCGAATTTGGGGAACTCGGCATCGACGACCCGGCGTGAATCAGACATGATCCAACCCCGCAACCGTTACACCAAGCACAACTTGATTGTTCCTGCAAGCGAAATCGAGAACACAAGCAAGAGAGGATAAACACGCAATCTGAAATTGCAAATATGGATGAAGTGAATTACAAGAAAAGGTTCAAGCTCTGATCACAAAAGGACTAATCGCCACAGTGGTGTAGAACAAGAACAGGGGCCCTGGATTACTGTAAAAGGACTTGTCACCACAGTTACAATAATTCGATCAAGTTTCTCGCTGGAAAACTAAACTAAACAAAACCTGAAACTAAAAGATAGTGGCTACTGAGTTTATATAGGAAACAAAGACGTCCTAGGGGTTGGGGCGACCAGGGGGGGCGCCCACAACATGGGCTTAAGGCCCGACACGATACATAGCCAAGTTGGCCCAAAATAGGTGGCACAACACCTTGTCATGGTCACATATTATGACTCACG
Source organism: Eleusine coracana subsp. coracana (assembly GCA_032690845.1). Lineage (NCBI taxonomy): Eukaryota > Viridiplantae > Streptophyta > Magnoliopsida > Poales > Poaceae > Eleusine > Eleusine coracana. The sequence continues at coordinate 38,952 of MU847451.1, read as the reverse complement.
ACCCTTCTGGAGCTAGGATCAGAACCAAAATGACGGCATCGTCATCCTCTTTCCAACGCATCGAAGAACGCCTCGTTTAGACATCGGATGTGGGAGATATCATCAAAACCGTGAAGGGGTGACGACTTGTAACTTGGGGAAGGCCATGATATGCGCGTATCCAGCATGGTGATGTCCTCATCAACGTCGAACTCCATCGCGGTGGAGGACTCGCCCACCGTATCACGAAACGCGCATAGATTACCACGTTTATGGGTACACAAGGAACTATGGAAGGTAACCCACATCATTCGGGCAGAAAAGTGAGGAAACTATTGGGGGATTTCATTTGGTCAGAAAATAAATAATACAATTGGAATTATTATTCAAAATTAAATCAATTCTAGGGTTAAACCAATTAATTAATTAACTTCTTAATGAAATAAAGTTCTTGTTTTTGGCCCAAAATTCTATTTTGTTATTACCATAATTCTAATGTGATCATTAGTCCCATGTTTTATAGAAATTTAATTTGCTTCGAAAATTCTTGCTTGCAGGGTTTTAAATTGACTTGGAGAAATTCCAAATTTTTACCTTATTCCTATTATTTCATGCTCAAACATGAGTTTAAAATATTGGCCAATTAATACACAATGAACTATGGACGGTAACCCACATCATTCGGCCATGCGGTTCAGCACACTGTGGGTGTAAGCACACAAAAAAAGAGACCTATAACCTAAAACAAGCGTAATTTTTGCGTCCGTTGTCCGTTTGGGGCATACTTCTATTTCTTGAAAGCTTGCGGCGAGGCAAACACCAACAAAAAGCAAAAATCAAAGAGTAGAATAGTTCATAATTTTATAAAAAATAAATACTTCCCTATGGTTGAGATACCGCCCCGAGTACCTCCTACTGCTTGCATGTTACATTCAATACAGCGTTGAACTCCATCGCGGTGGAGGACTTGCCCATCATATCATGAAACGCGTGTAGACTACCGCGTTTATGGGTACACAAGGAACTATGGAAGGTAACCCACATCATTTGGGCACGCAGTTCATCACACCGTAGATGTATGCACATGAAAAAGGAGACCTATAACCTAAAATGAGCATAACTTTTGCATCCGTTGTCCGATCGGTGCATACATTTTTTTTCTACAAAGCTTGCGGCGAGGCCAACACCGACAAAAAGCAAAATTCAAAGATTAGAATAGTATATAATCTTTTAAAAAATAAATACTTCCCTATGGTTGAGATGCTGCCCCACATACCTCCTACTGCGAGCATGTTATATTTAATACAACGTCGAACTCCATCGCGGTGGAGGACTCGCCCACCGTATCATGAACTGCGCCTAGACTACTGAGTTTATGGGGACACAAGGAACCATGGAAGGTAACCCACATCCCTCGGCCATGCGGTTCAGCACACCGTGGGTGTAAGCACACGAAAAAGGAGTCCTATAACCTAAAACAAGCGTAATTTTTGCGTCCGTTGTCTGTTTGGGGCATACGTTTATTCCTTGAAAGCTTGCGGCGAGGCCAACACCAACAAAAAGCAAAAATCAAAGAGTAGAATAGTTCATAATTTTATAAAAAATAAATACTTCCCTATGGTTGAGATACCGCCCCGAGTACCTCCTACTGCTTGCATGTTACATTCAATACAGCGTTGAACTCCATCGCGGTGGAGGACTTGCCCACCATATCATGAAACACGTGTAGACTACCGCGTTTATGGGTACACAAGGAACTATGGAAGGTAACCCACATCATTTGGGCACGCGGTTCATCACACCGTAGATGTACGCACATGAAAAAGGAGACCTATAACCTAAAATGAGCATAACTTTTGCATCCGTTGTCCGATCGGTGCATACATTTTTTTTCTACAAAGCTTGCGGCGAGGCCAACACCGACAAAAAGCGAAATTCAAAGATTAGAATAGTATATAATCTTTTAAAAAATAAATACTTCCCTATGGTTGAGATGCTGCCCCACATACCTCCTACTGCGAGCATGTTATATTTAATACAACGTCGAACTCCATCGCGGTGGAGGACTCGCCCACCGTATCATGAACTGCGCCTAGACTACTGAGTTTATGGGGACACAAGGAACCATGGAAGGTAACCCACATCCCTCGGCCATGCGGTTCAGCACACCGTGGGTGTAAGCACACGAAAAAGGAGTCCTATAACCTAAAACAAGCGTAATTTTTGTGTCCGTTGTCTGTTTGGGGCATACGTTTATTCCTTGAAAGCTTGCGGCGAGGCCAACACCAACAAAAAGCAAAAATCAAAGAGTAGAATAGTTCATAATTTTATAAAAAGTAAATACTTCCCTATGGTTGAGTTACCGCCCCAAGTACCTTCTACTGCTAGCATGTTATATTCAATACAGCGTTGAACTCCATCGCGGTGGAGGACTTGCCCACCATATCATGAAACACGTGTAGACTACCGCGTTTATGGCTACACAAGGAACTATGGAAGGTAACCCACATCATTTGGGCACGCGGTTCATCACACCGTAGATGTACGCACATGAAAAAGGAGACCTATAACCTAAAATGAGCATAACTTTTGCATCCGTTGTCCGATCGGTGCATACATTTTTTTTCTACAAAGCTTGCGGCGAGGCCAACACCGACAAAAAGCGAAATTCAAAGATTAGAATAGTATATAATCTTTTAAAAAATAAATACTTCCCTATGGTTGAGATGCTGCCCCACATACCTCCTACTGCGAGCATGTTATATTTAATACAACGTCGAACTCCATCGCGGTGGAGGACTCGCCCACCGTATCATGAACTGCGCCTAGACTACTGAGTTTATGGGGACACAAGGAACCATGGAAGGTAACCCACATCCCTCGGCCATGCGGTTCAGCACACCGTGGGTGTAAGCACACGAAAAAGGAGTCCTATAACCTAAAACAAGCGTAATTTTTGCGTCCGTTGTCTGTTTGGGGCATACGTTTATTCCTTGAAAGCTTGCGGCGAGGCCAACACCAACAAAAAGCAAAAATCAAAGAGTAGAATAGTTCATAATTTTATAAAAAGTAAATACTTCCCTATGGTTGAGTTACCGCCCCAAGTACCTTCTACTGCTAGCATGTTATATTCAATACAGCGTTGAACTCCATCGCGGTGGAGGACTTGCCCACCATATCATGAAACGCGTGTAGACTACCGTGTTTATGGCTACACAAGGAACTATGGAAGGTAACCCACATCATTTGGGCACGCGGTTCATCACACCGTGGATGTACGCACGTGAAAAAGGAGACCTAGAACCTAAAACGAGCATAACTTTTGCATCCGTTGTCCGATCGGTGCATACATTTTTTTCTAGAAAGCTTGCGGCGAGGCCAACACCGACAAAAAGCGAAATTCAAAGAGTAGAATAGTATATAATTTTTTAAAAAATAAATACTTCCCTATGGTTGAGATGCTGCCCCACATACCTCCTACTGCGAGCATGTTATATTTAATACAACGTCTGATGTAGATATGGCCCGATCCTCCGAGAGGTAAGGGGATAAACTCGAATTTGGGGAACTCGGCATCGACGACCCGGCGTGAATCAGACATGATCCAACCCCGCAACCGTTACACCAAGCACAACTTGATTGTTCCTGCAAGCGAAATCGAGAACACAAGCAAGAGAGGATAAACACGCAATCTGAAATTGCAAATATGGATGAAGTGAATTACAAGAAAAGGTTCAAGCTCTGATCACAAAAGGACTAATCGCCACAGTGGTGTAGAACAAGAACAGGGGCCCTGGATTACTGTAAAAGGACTTGTCACCACAGTTACAATAATTCGATCAAGTTTCTCGCTGGAAAACTAAAGTAAACAAAACCTGAAACTAAAAGACAGTGGCTACTGAGTTTATATAGGAAACAAAGACGTCCTAGGGGTTGGGGCGACCAGGGGGGGCGCCCACAACATGGGCTTAAGGCCCGACACGATACATAGCCAAGTTGGCCCAAAATAGGTGGCACAACACCTTGTCATGGTCACATATTATGACTCACGACCCTTCTGGAGCTAGGATCAGAACCAAAATGACGGCATCGTCATCCTCTTTCCAACGCATCGAAGAACGCCTCGTTTAGACATCGGATGTGGGAGATATCATCAAAACCGTGAAGGGGTGTCGGCTGAATCCGAGACGAACGCGGCGACCGAGTTGGTGACGACTTGTAACTTGGGGAAGGCCATGATATGCGCGTATCCAGCATGGTGATGTCCTCATCAACGTCGAACTCCATCGCGGTGGAGGACTCGCCCACCGTATCACGAAACGCGCATAGATTACCACGTTTATGGGTACACAAGGAACTATGGAAGGTAACCCACATCATTCGGGCAGAAAAGTGAGGAAACTATTGGGGGATTTCATTTGGTCAGAAAATAAATAATACAATTGGAATTATTATTCAAAATTAAATCAATTCTAGGGTTAAACCAATTAATTAATTAACTTCTTAATGAAATAAAGTTCTTGTTTTTGGCCCAAAATTCTATTTTGTTATTACCATAATTCTAATGTGATCATTAGTCCCATGTTTTATAGAAATTTAATTTGCTTCGAAAATTCTTGCTTGCAGGGTTTTAAATTGACTTGGAGAAATTCCAAATTTTTACCTTATTCCTATTATTTCATGCTCAAACATGAGTTTAAAATATTGGCCAATTAATACACAATGAACTATGGACGGTAACCCACATCATTCGGCCATGCGGTTCAGCACACTGTGGGTGTAAGCACACAAAAAAAGAGACCTATAACCTAAAACAAGCGTAATTTTTGCGTCCGTTGTCCGTTTGGGGCATACTTCTATTTCTTGAAAGCTTGCGGCGAGGCAAACACCAACAAAAAGCAAAAATCAAAGAGTAGAATAGTTCATAATTTTATAAAAAATAAATACTTCCCTATGGTTGAGATACCGCCCCGAGTACCTCCTACTGCTTGCATGTTACATTCAATACAGCGTTGAACTCCATCGCGGTGGAGGACTTGCCCATCATATCATGAAACGCGTGTAGACTACCGCGTTTATGGGTACACAAGGAACTATGGAAGGTAACCCACATCATTTGGGCATGCAGTTCATCACACCGTAGATGTATGCACATGAAAAAGGAGACCTATAACCTAAAATGAGCATAACTTTTGCATCCGTTGTCCGATCGGTGCATACATTTTTTTTCTACAAAGCTTGCGGCGAGGCCAACACCGACAAAAAGCAAAATTCAAAGATTAGAATAGTATATAATCTTTTAAAAAATAAATACTTCCCTATGGTTGAGATGCTGCCCCACATACCTCCTACTGCGAGCATGTTATATTTAATACAACGTCGAACTCCATCGCGGTGGAGGACTCGCCCACCGTATCATGAACTGCGCCTAGACTACTGAGTTTATGGGGACACAAGGAACCATGGAAGGTAACCCACATCCCTCGGCCATGCGGTTCAGCACACCGTGGGTGTAAGCACACGAAAAAGGAGTCCTATAACCTAAAACAAGCGTAATTTTTGCGTCCGTTGTCTGTTTGGGGCATACGTTTATTCCTTGAAAGCTTGCGGCGAGGCCAACACCAACAAAAAGCAAAAATCAAAGAGTAGAATAGTTCATAATTTTATAAAAAGTAAATACTTCCCTATGGTTGAGTTACCGCCCCAAGTACCTTCTACTGCTAGCATGTTATATTCAATACAGCGTTGAACTCCATCGCGGTGGAGGACTTGCCCACCATATCATGAAACGCGTGTAGACTACCGCGTTTATGGCTACACAAGGAACTATGGAAGGTAACCCACATCATTTGGGCACGCGGTTCATCACACCGTGGATGTACGCACATGAAAAAGGAGACCTAGAACCTAAAACGAGCATAACTTTTGCATCCGTTGTCCGATCGGTGCATACATTTTTTTCTAGAAAGCTTGAGGCGAGGCCAACACCGACAAAAAGCGAAATTCAAAGAGTAGAATAGTATATAATTTTTTAAAAAATAAATACTTCCCTATGGTTGAGATGCTGCCCCACATACCTCCTACTGCGAGCATGTTATATTTAATACAACGTCTGATGTAGATATGGCCCGATCCTCCGAGAGATAAGGGGATAAACTCGAATTTGGGGAACTCGGCATCGACGACCCGGCGTGAATCAGACATGATCCAACCCCGCAACCGTTACACCAAGCACAACTTGATTGTTCCTGCAAGCGAAATCGAGAACACAAGCAAGAGAGGATAAACACGCAATCTGAAATTGCAAATATGGATGAAGTGAATCACAAGAAAAGGTTCAAGCTCTGATCACAAAAGGACTAATCGCCACAGTGGTGTAGAACAAGAACAGGGGCCCTGGATTACTGTAAAAGGACTTGTCGCCACAGTTACAATAATTCGATCAAGTTTCTCGCTGGAAAACTGAACTAGACAAAACCCGAAACTAAAAGACAGTGGCTACTGAGTTTATATAGGAAACAAAGACGTCCTAGGGGTTGGGGCGACCAGGGGGGGGGCGCCCACAACATGGGCTTAAGGCCCGACACGATACATAGCCAAGTTGGCCCAAAATAGGTGGCACAACACCTTGTCATGGTCACATATTATGACTCACGACCCTTCTGGAGCTAGGATCAGAACCAAAATGACGGCATCGTCGTCCTCTTTCCAACGCATCGAAGAACGCCTCGTTTGGAAATCGGATCTGGGAGATAACATCAAAACCGTGATGGGGTGTCGGCTGAATCCGAGACGAACGCGGCGACCGAGTTGGTGACGACTTGTAACTTGGGGAAGGCCATGATATGCGCGTATCCAGCATGGTGATGTCCTCATCAACGTCGAACTCCATCGCGGTGGAGGACTCGCCCACCGTATCACGAAACGCGCATAGACTACCACGTTTATGGGTACACAAGGAACTATGGAAGGTAACCCACATCATTCGGGCAGAAAAGTGAGGAAACTATTGGGGGATTTCATTTGGTCAGAAAATAAATAATACAATTGGAATTATTATTCAAAATTAAATCAATTCTAGGGTTAAACCAATTAATTAATTAACTTCTTAATGAAATAAAGTTCTTGTTTTTGGCCCAAAATTCTATTTTGTTATTACCATAATTCTAATGTGATCATTTGGCCCATGTTTTATAGAAATTTAATTTGCTTCAAAAATTCTTGTTTGCAGGGTTTTAAATTGACTTGGAGAAATTCCAAATTTTTACCTTATTCCTATTATTTCATGCTCAAACTTGAGTTCAAAATTTTGGCCAATTTGAGCTAAGCAAGAAATGGGACACCTGGGTGTCACATACACAATGAACTATGGACGGTAACCCACATCATTCGGCCATGCGGTTCAGCACACTGTGGGTGTAAGCACACAAAAAATGAGACCTATAACCTAAAACAAGCGTAATTTTTGCGTCCGTTATCCGTTTGGGGCATACTTCTATTTCTTGAAAGCTTGCGGCGAGGCAAACACCAACAAAAAGCAAAAATCAAAGAGTAGAATAGTTCATAATTTTATAAAAAATAAATACTTCCCTATGGTTGAGATACCGCCCCGAGTACCTCCTACTGCTAGCATGTTACATTCAATATAGCGTTGAACTCCATCGCGGTGGAGGACTTGCCCACCATATCATGAAACACGTGTAGACTACCGCGTTTATGGGTACACAAGGAACTATGGAAGGTAACCCACATCATTTGGGCACGCGGTTCATCACACCGTAGATGTACGCACATGAAAAAGGAGACCTATAACCTAAAACGAGCATAACTTTTGCATCCGTTGTCCGATCGGTGCATACATTTTTTTTTTACAAAGCTTGCGGCGAGGCCAACACCGACAAAAAGCAAAATTCAAAGATTAGAATAGTATAATCTTTTAAAAAATAAATACTTCCCTATGGTTGAGATGCTGCCCCACATACCTCCTACTGCGAGCATGTTATATTTAATACAACGTCGAACTCCATCGCGGTGGAGGACTCGCCCACCGTATCATGAACTGCGCCTAGACTACTGAGTTTATGGGGACACAAGGAACCATGGAAGGTAACCCACATCCCTCGGCCATGCGGTTCAGCACACCGTGGGTGTAAGCACACGAAAAAGGAGTCCTATAACCTAAAACAAGCGTAATTTTTGCGTCCGTTGTCCATTTGGGGCATACGTTTATTTCTTGAAAGCTTGCGGCGAGGCCAACACCAACAAAAAGCAAAAATCAAAGAGTAGAATAGTTCATAATTTTATAAAAAGTAAATACTTCCCTATGGTTGAGATACCGCCCCAAGTACCTCCTACTGCTAGCATGTTACATTCAATACAGCGTTGACCTCCATCGCGGTGGAGGACTAGCCCACCATATCATGAAACGCGTGTAGACTACCGCGTTTATGGGTACACAAGGAACTATGGAAGGTAACCCACATCATTTGGGCACGCGGTTCATAACACAGTAGATGTACGCACATGAGAAAGGAGACCTATAACCTAAAACGAGCATAACTTTTGCATCCGTTGTCCGATCGATGCATATATTTTTTTTTCTAGAAAGCTTGCGGCGAGGCCAACGCCGACAAAAAGCGAAAATCAAAGAGTAGAATAGTATATAATTTTTTAAAAAATAAATACTTCCCTATGGTTGAGATGCTGCCCCACATACCTCCTACTGCGAGCATGTTATATTTAATACAACATCGAACTCCATCGCGGTGGAGGACTCGCCCATCGTATCACGAAACACACATAGACTACCGCGTTTATGGGTACACAAGGAACTATGGAAGGTAACCCACATCATTCGGGCAGAAAAGTGAGGAAACTATTGGGGGATTTCATTTGGTCGGAAAATAAATAATACAATTGGAATTATTATTCAAAATTAAATCAATTCTAGGGTTAAACCAATTAATTAATTAACTTCTTAATGAAATAAAGAACTTGTTTTTGGCCCAAAATTCTATTTTGTTATTACCATAATTCTAATGTGATCATTTGGCCCATGTTTTATAGAAATTTAATTTTCTTCGAAAATTCTTGTTTGCAGGGTTTTAAATTGACTTGGAGAAATTCCAAATTTTTACCTTATTCCTATTATTTCATGCTCAAACTTGAGTTCAAAATTTTGGCCAATTTGAGCTAAGCAAGAAATGGGACACCTGGGTGTCACATACACAATGAACTATGGACGGTAACCCACATCATTCGGGCATGCGGTTCAGCACACCATGGGTGTAAGAACACGAAAAAGGAGACCTATAACCTGAAACAAGCGTAATTTTTGCGTCCGTTGTCCGTTTGGAGCATACTTTTATTTCTTGAAAGCTTGCGGTGAGGCCAACACCAACAAAAAGAAAAAATCAAAGAGTAGAATAGTTCTTAATTTTATAAAAAATAAATAGTTCCCTATGGTTGAGATACCGCCCCGAGTACCTCCTACTGCTAGCATGTTACATTCAATACAGCGTTGAACTCCATCGCGGTGGAGGACTTGCCCACCATATCATGAAACGCGTGTAGACTACCGCGTTTATGGGTACACAAGGAACTATGGAAGGTAACCCACATCATTTGGGCACGCGGTTCATCACACCGTAGATGTACGCACATGAAAAAGGAGACCTATAACCTAAAACGAGCATAACTTTTGCATCCGTTGTCCGATCGGTGCATACATTTTTTTTTTACAAAGCTTGCGGCGAGGCCAACACCGACAAAAAGCAAAATTCAAAGATTAGAATAGTATAATCTTTTAAAAAATAAATACTTCCCTATGGTTGAGATGCTGCCCCACATACCTCCTACTGCGAGCATGTTATATTTAATACAACGTCGAACTCCATCGCGGTGGAGGACTCGCCCACCGTATCATGAACTGCGCCTAGACTACTGAGTTTATGGGGACACAAGGAACCATGGAAGGTAACCCACATCCCTCGGCCATGCGGTTCAGCACACCGTGGGTGTAAGCACACGAAAAAGGAGTCCTATAACCTAAAACAAGCGTAATTTTTGCGTCCGTTGTCCATTTGGGGCATACGTTTATTTCTTGAAAGCTTGCGGCGAGGCCAACACCAACAAAAAGCAAAAATCAAAGAGTAGAATAGTTCATAATTTTATAAAAAGTAAATACTTCCCTATGGTTGAGATACCGCCCCAAGTACCTCCTACTGCTAGCATGTTACATTCAATACAGCGTTGACCTCCATCGCGGTGGAGGACTAGCCCACCATATCATGAAACGCGTGTAGACTACCGCGTTTATGGGTACACAAGGAACTATGGAAGGTAACCCACATCATTTGGGCACGCGGTTCATAACACAGTAGATGTACGCACATGAGAAAGGAGACCTATAACCTAAAACGAGCATAACTTTTGCATCCGTTGTCCGATCGATGCATATATTTTTTTTTCTAGAAAGCTTGCGGCGAGGCCAACGCCGACAAAAAGCGAAAATCAAAGAGTAGAATAGTATATAATTTTTTAAAAAATAAATACTTCCCTATGGTTGAGATGCTGCCCCACATACCTCCTACTGCGAGCATGTTATATTTAATACAACATCGAACTCCATCGCGGTGGAGGACTCGCCCATCGTATCACGAAACACACATAGACTACCGCGTTTATGGATACACAAGGAACTATGGAAGGTAACCCACATCATTCGGGCAGAAAAGTGAGGAAACTATTGGGGGATTTCATTTGGTCGGAAAATAAATAATACAATTGGAATTATTATTCAAAATTAAATCAATTCTAGGGTTAAACCAATTAATTAATTAACTTCTTAATGAAATAAAGAACTTGTTTTTGGCCCAAAATTCTATTTTGTTATTACCATAATTCTAATGTGATCATTTGGCCCATGTTTTATAGAAATTTAATTTTCTTCGAAAATTCTTGTTTGCAGGGTTTTAAATTGACTTGGAGAAATTCCAAATTTTTACCTTATTCCTATTATTTCATGCTCAAACTTGAGTTCAAAATTTTGGCCAATTTGAGCTAAGCAAGAAATGGGACACCTGGGTGTCACATACACAATGAACTATGGACGGTAACCCACATCATTCGGGCATGCGGTTCAGCACACCATGGGTGTAAGAACACAAAAAAGGAGACCTATGACCTGAAACAAGCGTAATTTTTGCGTCCGTTGTCCGTTTGGAGCATACTTTTATTTCTTGAAAGCTTGCGGTGAGGCCAACACCAACAAAAAGAAAAAATCAAAGAGTAGAATAGTTCTTAATTTTATAAAAAATAAATAGTTCCCTATGGTTGAGATACCGCCCCGAGTACCTCCTACTGCTAGCATGTTACATTCAATACAGCGTTGAACTCCATCGCGGTGGAGGACTTGCCCACCATATCATGAAACGCGTGTAGACTACCGCGTTTATGGGTACACAAGGAACTATGGAAGGTAACCCACATCATTTGGGCACGCGGTTCATCACACTGTAGATGTACGCACATGAAAAAGGAGACCTATAACCTAAAACGAGTATAACTTTTGCATCTGTTGTCCGATCGGTGCATACATTTTTTTCTAGAAAGCTTGCGGCGAGGCCAACACCGACAAAAAGCGAAATTCAAAGAGTTGAATAGTATATAATTTTTTAAAAAATAAATACTTCCCTATGGTTGAGATGCTGCCCCACATACCTCCTACTGCGAGCATGTTATATTTAATACAACGTTGAACTCCATCGCGGTGGAGGTCTCGCCCACCGTATCATGAACTGCGCCTAGACTACTGAGTTTATGGGGACACAAGGAACCATGGAAGGTAACCCACATCCCTCAGCCATTCGGTTCAGCACACCGTGGGTATAAGCACACGAAAAAGGAGTCCTATAACCTAAAACAAGAGTAATTTTTGCGTCCGTTGTCCGTTTGGGGCATATGTTTATTTCTTGAAAGCTTGCGGCGAGGCCAACACCAACAAAAAGCAAAAATCAAAGAGTAGAATAGTTCATAATTTTATAAAAAAATAAATACCTCCCTATGGTTGAGATACCGTCCCAAGTACCTCCTACTGCTAGCATGTTACATTCATCACAGCGTTGACCTCCATCACGGTGGAGGACTAGCCCACCATATCATGAAACGCGCGTAGACTACCGCGTTTATGGGTACACAAGGAACTATGGAAGGTAACCCACATAATTCGGGCACGTGGTTCATCACACCATGGATGTAAGCACATAAAAAAGGAGACCTATAACCAAAAACGAGCATAACTTTTGCATCCATTGTCCGATCGGTGCATATTTTTTTTTCTAGAAAGCTTGCGGCAAGGCCAACAGTGATAAAAAGCGAAATTCAAAGAGTAGAATAGTATATAATTTTTTACAAAATAAATAATCCCTATGGTTGAGATGCTGCCGCACATACCTCCTATTATACGCATGTTATATTCAATACAGCGTCGCACTCCATCGCGGTGGAGGACTCGCCCACCGTATCATTAACCGCGCCTAGACTACCGAGTTTATGGGGACACAAGGAACCATGGAAGGTAACCCACATCCCTCGGCCGTGCGGTTCAGCACACCGTGGGTGTAAGCACACGAAAAAGGAGACCTATAACCTAAAACAAGCGTAATTTTTGCGTTCGTTGTCCGTTTGGGGCATACTTTTATTTCTTGAAAGCTTGCAGCGAGGCCAACACCAACAAAAAGAAAAAATCAAAGCGTAAAATAGCTCATAATTTTATAAAAAATAAATACTTCCCTATGGTTGAGATACCGTCCGGAGTACCTCCTACTGCTAGCATGTTACATTCAATACAGCATTGAACTCCATCGCGGTGGAGCACTTGCCCACCATATCATGAAACGGGTGTAGACTACCGCGTTTATGGGTACACAAGGAACTATTGAAGGTAACCCACATCATTCAGGCACGCGGTTCATCACACCGTAGATGTACGCACATGAAAAAGGAGACCTATAACCTAAAACGAGCGTAACTTTTGCATCCGTTGTCCGATCGATGCATATATTTTTTTTCTAGAAAGCTTGCGGCGAGGCCAACACCGACAAAAAGCGAAAATCAAAGAGTAGAATAGTATATAATTTTTTAAAAAATAAATACTTCCCTATGGTTGAGATGCTGCCCCACATACCTCCTACTGCGAGCATGTTATATTTAATACAACATCGAACTCCATCGCGTTGGAGGACTCGCCCACCGTATCACGAAACACACATAGACTACCGCGTTTATGGGTACACAAGGAACTATGGAAGGTAACCCACATCATTCAGGCAGAAAAGTGAGGAAACTATTGGGGGATTTCATTTGGTCGGAAAATAAATAATTCAATTGGAATTATTATTCAAAATTAAATCAATTCTAGGGTTAAACCAATTAATTAATTAACTTGTTAATGAAATAAAGCTCTTGTTTTTGGCCCAAAATTCTATTTTGTTATTACCATAATTCTAATGTGATCATTTGGCCCATGTTTTATAGAAATTTAATTTTCTTCGAAAATTCTTGTTTGCTGGGTTTTAAATTGACTTGGAGAAATTCCAAATTTTTATCTTATTCCTATTATTTCATGCTCAAACAAGAGTTCAAAATTTTGGCCAATTTGAGCTAAGCAAGAAATGGGACACCTGGGTGTCACATACACAATGAACTATGGACGGTAACCCACATCATTCGGGCATGCGGTTCAGCACACCATGGGTGTAAGAACACGAAAAAGGAGACCTATAACCTAAAACAAGCGTAATTTTTGCGTCCGTTGTCCGTTTGGAGCATACTTTTATTTCTTGAAAGCTTGCGGCGAGGCCAACAGCGATAAAAAGCGAAATTCAAAGAGTAGAATAGTATATAATTTTTTACAAAATAAATAATCCCTATGGTTGAGATGCTGCCGCACATACCTCCTATTATACGCATGTTATATTCAATACAGCGTTGCACTCCATCGCGGTGGAGGACTCGCCCACCGTATCATTAACCGCGCCTAGACTACCGAGTTTATGGGGACACAAGGAACCATGGAAGGTAACCCACATCCCTCGGCCTTGCGGTTCAGCACACCGTGGGTGTAAGCACACGAAAAAGGAGACCTATAACCTAAAACAAGCGTAATTTTTGCGTTCGTTGTCCGTTTGGGGCATACTTTTATTTCTTGAAAGCTTGCAGCGAGGCCAACACCAACAAAAAGCAAAAATCAAAGAGTAGAATAGCTCATAATTTTATAAAAAATAAATACTTCCCTATGGTTGAGATACCGCCCGGAGTACCTCCTACCGCTAGCATGTTACATTCAATACAACGTTGAACTCCATCGCGGTGGAGCACTTGCCCACCATATCATGAAACGCGTGTAGACTATCGCGTTTATGGGTACACAAGGAACTATCGAAGGTAACCCACATCATTCGGGCACGCGGTTCATCACACCGTAGATGTACGCACATGAAAAAGGAGACCTATAACCAAAAATGAGCATAACTTTTGCATCCGTTGTCCCTCGGGCACGCGGTTCAGCACACCATGGATGTAAGCACATGAAAAAGGAGACCTATAACCTAAAACAAGCATAACTTTTGCAACCATTGTCCGATCGGTGCATACTTTTTTTTCTAGAAAGCTTGCGGCAAGGCCAACACCCACAAAAAGCGAAATTCAAAGAGTAGAATAGTATATAATTTTATACAAAATAAATAATCCCTATGGTTGAGATGCTGCCGCGCATACCTCCTACTACGCGCATGTTATATTTAATATTGCGTCGAACTCCATCGCGGTGGAGGACTCACCCACCGTATCATGAACCGCGCCTAGACTACCGAGTTTATGGGGACACAAGGTACCATGGAAGGTAACCCACATCCCTCGGTCATGCGGTTCAGCACACCGTGGGTGTAAGCACACGAAAAAGGAGACCTATAACCTAAAACAAGCGTAACTTTTGCGTCCGTTGTCCGTTTGGGGCATACTTTGTTTTCTAGAAAGCTTGTGGCGAGGCCAACATCGACAAAAAGCAAACATCAAGGAGTAGGATGTAAGCACATGAAAAAGGAGACCTATAACCTAAAACGAGCATAACTTTTGCATCCATTGTCCGATCGGTGCATACTTTTTTTTTCTAGAAAGCTTGCAGCGAGGCCAATATCGACAAAAAGAGAAATTCAAAGAGTAGAATAGTATATAATTTTATACAAAATAAATAATCCCTATGGTTGAGATGCTGCCGCGCATACCTCCTACTACGCGCATGTTATATTCAATACGGCGTTGAACTCCATCGCGGTGGAGGACCCGCCCACCGTATCATGAACCACGCCTAGACTATCGAGTTTATGGGGACACAAGGAACCATAGAAGGTAACCCACATCCCTCGGCCATGCGGTTCATTACACCGTGGGTGTAAGCATATGAAAAAGGAGACCTATAACCTAAAACAAGCATAACTTTTGCATCCATTGTACGATCGGTGCATACTTTTTTTTTCTAGAAAGCTCGTGGTGAGGCCAACATCGAAAAAAAGCAAAAATCAAAGAATAGAATAGTACATAATTTTATGAAAAATAAATACTTCCCTATGGTTGAGATACCGCCCCGAGTACCTCCTACTGCTAGCATCTTACATTCAATATAGCGTTGAACTCCATCACGGTGGAGGACTCGCCCACCATATCATGAAACGCGCGTACACTACCACGTTTATGGGTACACAAGGAACTATGGAAGGTAACCCACATGATTCGGGCACGCGGTTCATTACACCATGGATGTAAGCACATGAAAAAGGAGACCTATAACCTAAAACGAACATAACTTTTGCATCCATTGTCCGATCGATGCATACTTTTTTTTTCTAGAAAGCTTGCAGCGAGGCCAATATCGACAAAAAGAGAAATTCAAAGAGTAGAATAGTATATAATTTTATACAAAATAAATAATCCCTATGGTTGAGATGCTGCCGCGCATACCTCCTACTACGCGCATGTTATATTCAATACGGCGTTGAACTCCATCGCGGTGGAGGACCCGCCCACCGTATCATGAACCACGCCTAGACTATCGAGTTTATGGGGACACAAGGAACCATGGAAGGTAACCCACATCCCTCGGCCATGCGGTTCATTACACCGTGGGTGTAAGCATATGAAAAAGGAGACCTATAACCTAAAACGAGCATAACTTTTGCATCCATTGTCCGATCGGTGCATACTCTTTTTTTCTAGAAAGCTCGCGGTGAGGCCAACATCGAAAAAAAGCAAAAATCAAAGAATAGAATAGTATATAATTTTATGAAAAATAAATACTTCCCTATGGTTAAGATACCGCCCCGAGTACCTCCTACTGCTAGCATCTTACATTCAATATAGCATTGAACTCCATCGCGGTGGAGGACTCGCCCACCATATCATGAAACGCGCGTACACTACCGCGTTTATGGGTACACAAGGAACTATGGAAGGTAACCCACATGATTCGGGCACGCGGTTCATTACACCATGGATGTAAGCACATGAAAAAGGAGACCTATAACCTAAAACGAGCATAACCTTTGCATCCATTGTCCGATCGGTGCATACTTTTTTTTCTAGAAAGCTTGCAGCGAGGCCAATATCGACAAAAAGAGAAATTCAAAGAGTAGAATAGTATATAATTTTATACAAAATAAATAATCCCTATGGTTGAGATGCTGCCGCGCATACCTCCTACTACGCGCATTTTATATTCAATACGGCGTTGAACTCCATCGCGGTGGAGGACCCGCCCACCGTATCATGAACCACGCCTAGACTACCGAGTTTATGGGGACACAAGGAACCATGGAAGGTAACCCACATCCCTCGACCATGCGGTTCATTACACCGTGGGTGTAAGCATATGAAAAAGGAGACCTATAACCTAAAACGAGCATAACTTTTGCATCCATTGTCCGATCGGTGCATACTTTTTTTTCTAGAAAGCTCGCGGTGAGGCCAACATCGAAAAAAAGCAAAAATCAAAGAATAGAATAGTATATAATTTTATGAAAAATAAATACTTCCCTATGGTTGAGATACCGCCCCGAGTACCTCCTACTGCTAGCATCTTACATTCAATATAGCGTTGAACTCCATCGCGGTGGAGGACTCGCCCACCATATCATGAAACGCGCGTACACTACCGCGTTTATGGGTACACAAGGAACTATGGAAGGTAACCCACATGATTCGGGCACGCGGTTCATTACACCATGGATGTAAGCACATGAAAAAGGAGACCTATAACCTAAAACGAGCATAACCTTTGCATCCATTGTCCGATCGGTGCATACTTTTTTTTTCTAGAAAGCTTGCAGCGAGGCCAATATCGACAAAAAGAGAAATTCAAAGAGTAGAATAGTATATAATTTTATACAAAATAAATAATCCCTATGGTTGAGATGCTGCCGCGCATACCTCCTACTACGCGCATGTTATATTCAATACGGCGTTGAACTCCATCGCGGTGGAGGACCCGCCCACCGTATCATGAACCACGCCTAGACTACCGAGTTTATGGGGACACAAGGAACCATGGAAGGTAACCCACATCCCTCGACCATGCGGTTCATTACACCGTGGGTGTAAGCATATGAAAAAGGAGACCTATAACCTAAAACGAGCATAACTTTTGCATCCATTGTCCGATCGGTGCATACTTTTTTTTTCTAGAAAGCTCGCGGTGAGGCCAACATCGAAAAAAAGCAAAAATCAAAGAATAGAATAGTATATAATTTTATGAAAAATAAATACTTCCCTATGGTTGAGATACCGCCCCGAGTACCTCCTACTGCTAGCATCTTACATTCAATATAGCGTTGAACTCCATCGCGGTGGAGGACTCGCCCACCATATCATGAAACGCGCGTACACTACCGCGTTTATGGGTACACAAGGAACTATGGAAGGTAACCCACATGATTCGGGCACGCGGTTCATTACACCATGGATGTAAGCACATGAAAAAGGAGACCTATAACCTAAAACGAGCATAACCTTTGCATCCATTGTCCGATCGGTGCATACTTTTTTTTTCTAGAAAGCTTGCAGCGAGGCCAATATCGACAAAAAGAGAAATTCAAAGAGTAGAATAGTATATAATTTTATACAAAATAAATAATCCCTATGGTTGAGATGCTGCCGCGCATACCTCCTACTACGCGCATGTTATATTCAATACGGCGTTGAACTCCATCGCGGTGGAGGACCCGCCCACCGTATCATGAACCACGCCTAGACTACCGAGTTTATGGGGACACAAGGAACCATGGAAGGTAACCCACATCCCTCGACCATGCGGTTCATTACACCGTGGGTGTAAGCATATGAAAAAGGAGACCTATAACCTAAAACGAGCATAACTTTTGCATCCATTGTCCGATCGGTGCATACTTTTTTTTTCTAGAAAGCTCGCGGTGAGGCCAACATCGAAAAAAAGCAAAAATCAAAGAATAGAATAGTATATAATTTTATGAAAAATAAATACTTCCCTATGGTTGAGATACCGCCCCGAGTACCTCCTACTGCTAGCATCTTACATTCAATATAGCGTTGAACTCCATCGCGGTGGAGGACTCGCCCACCATATCATGAAACGCGCGTACACTACCGCGTTTATGGGTACACAAGGAACTATGGAAGGTAACCCACATGATTCGGGCACGCGGTTCATTACACCATGGATGTAAGCACATGAAAAAGGAGACCTATAACCTAAAACGAGCATAACCTTTGCATCCATTGTCCGATCGGTGCATACTTTTTTTTTCTAGAAAGCTTGCAGCGAGGCCAATATCGACAAAAAGAGAAATTCAAAGAGTAGAATAGTATATAATTTTATACAAAATAAATAATCCCTATGGTTGAGATGCTGCCGCGCATACCTCCTACTACGCGCATGTTATATTCAATACGGCGTTGAACTCCATCGCGGTGGAGGACCCGCCCACCGTATCATGAACCACGCCTAGACTACCGAGTTTATGGGGACACAAGGAACCATGGAAGGTAACCCACATCCCTCGACCATGCGGTTCATTACACCGTGGGTGTAAGCATATGAAAAAGGAGACCTATAACCTAAAACGAGCATAACTTTTGCATCCATTGTCCGATCGGTGCATACTTTTTTTTTCTAGAAAGCTCGCGGTGAGGCCAACATCGAAAAAAAGCAAAAATCAAAGAATAGAATAGTATATAATTTTATGAAAAATAAATACTTCCCTATGGTTGAGATACCGCCCCGAGTACCTCCTACTGCTAGCATCTTACATTCAATATAGCGTTGAACTCCATCGCGGTGGAGGACTCGCCCACCATATCATGAAACGCGCGTACACTACCGCGTTTATGGGTACACAAGGAACTATGGAAGGTAACCCACATGATTCGGGCACGCGGTTCATTACACCATGGATGTAAGCACATGAAAAAGGAGACCTATAACCTAAAACGAGCATAACCTTTGCATCCATTGTCCGATCGGTGCATACTTTTTTTTTCTAGAAAGCTTGCAGCGAGGCCAATATCGACAAAAAGAGAAATTCAAAGAGTAGAATAGTATATAATTTTATACAAAATAAATAATCCCTATGGTTGAGATGCTGCCGCGCATACCTCCTACTACGCGCATGTTATATTCAATACGGCGTTGAACTCCATCGCGGTGGAGGACCCGCCCACCGTATCATGAACCACGCCTAGACTACCGAGTTTATGGGGACACAAGGAACCATGGAAGGTAACCCACATCCCTCGACCATGCGGTTCATTACACCGTGGGTGTAAGCATATGAAAAAGGAGACCTATAACCTAAAACGAGCATAACTTTTGCATCCATTGTCCGATCGGTGCATACTTTTTTTTTCTAGAAAGCTCGCGGTGAGGCCAACATCGAAAAAAAGCAAAAATCAAAGAATAGAATAGTACATAATTTTATGAAAAATAAATACTTCCCTATGGTTGAGATACCGCCCCGAGTACCTCCTACTGCTAGCATCTTACATTCAATATAGCGTTGAACTCCATCGCGGTGGAGGACTCGCCCACCATATCATGAAACGCGCGTACACTACCGCGTTTATGGGTACACAAGGAACTATGGAAGGTAACCCACATGATTCGGGCACGCGGTTCATTACACCATGGATGTAAGCACATGAAAAAGGAGACCTATAACCTAAAACGAGCATAACCTTTGCATCCATTGTCCGATCGGTGCATACTTTTTTTTTCTAGAAAGCTTGCAGCGAGGCCAATATCGACAAAAAGAGAAATTCAAAGAGTAGAATAGTATATAATTTTATACAAAATAAATAATCCCTATGGTTGAGATGCTGCCGCGCATACCTCCTACTACGCGCATGTTATATTCAATACGGCGTTGAACTCCATCGCGGTGGAGGACCCGCCCACCGTATCATGAACCACGCCTAGACTACCGAGTTTATGGGGACACAAGGAACCATGGAAGGTAACCCACATCCCTCGACCATGCGGTTCATTACACCGTGGGTGTAAGCATATGAAAAAGGAGACCTATAACCTAAAACGAGCATAACTTTTGCATCCATTGTCCGATCGGTGCATACTTTTTTTTTCTAGAAAGCTCGCGGTGAGGCCAACATCGAAAAAAAGCAAAAATCAAAGAATAGAATAGTACATAATTTTATGAAAAATAAATACTTCCCTATGGTTGAGATACCGCCCCGAGTACCTCCTACTGCTAGCATCTTACATTCAATATAGCGTTGAACTCCATCGCGGTGGAGGACTCGCCCACCATATCATGAAACGCGCGTACACTACCACGTTTATGGGTACACAAGGAACTATGGAAGGTAACCCACATGATTCGGGCACGCGGTTCATTACACCATGGATGTAAGCACATGAAAAAGGAGACCTATAACCTAAAACGAGCATAACCTTTGCATCCATTGTCCGATCGGTGCATACTTTTTTTTCTAGAAAGCTTGCAGCGAGGCCAATATCGACAAAAAGAGAAATTCAAAGAGTAGAATAGTATATAATTTTATACAAAATAAATAATCCCTATGGTTGAGATGCTGCCGCGCATACCTCCTACTACGCGCATGTTATATTCAATACGGCGTTGAACTCCATCGCGGTGGAGGACCCGCCCACTGTATCATGAACCACGCCTAGACTACCGAGTTTATGGGGACACAAGGAACCATGGAAGGTAACCCACATCCCTCGGCCATGCGGTTCATTACACCGTGGGTGTAAGCATATGAAAAAGGAGACCTATAACCTAAAACGAGCATAACTTTTGCATCCATTGTCCGATCGGTGCATACTTTTTTTTTCTAGAAAGCTCGCGGTGAGGCCAACATCGAAAAAAAGCAAAAATCAAAGAATAGAATAGTATATAATTTTATGAAAAATAAATACTTCCCTATGGTTGAGATACCGCCCCGAGTACCTCCTACTGCTAGCATCTTACATTCAATATAGCGTTGAACTCCATCGCGGTGGAGGACTCGCCCACCATATCATGAAACGCGCGTACACTACCGCGTTTATGGGTACACAAGGAACTATGGAAGGTAACCCACATGATTCGGGCACGCGGTTCATTACACCATGGATGTAAGCACATGAAAAAGGAGACCTATAACCTAAAACGAGCATAACCTTTGCATCCATTGTCCGATCGGTGCATACTTTTTTTTTCTAGAAAGCTTGCAGCGAGGCCAATATCGACAAAAAGAGAAATTCAAAGAGTAGAATAGTATATAATTTTATACAAAATAAATAATCCCTATGGTTGAGATGCTGCCGCGCATACCTCCTACTACGCGCATGTTATATTCAATACGGCGTTGAACTCCATCGCGGTGGAGGACCCGCCCACTGTATCATGAACCACGCCTAGACTACCGAGTTTATGGGGACACAAGGAACCATGGAAGGTAACCCACATCCCTCGGCCATGCGGTTCATTACACCGTGGGTGTAAGCATATGAAAAAGGAGACCTATAACCTAAAACGAGCATAACTTTTGCATCCACTGTCCGATCGGTGCATACTTTTTTTTTCTAGAAAGCTCGTGGTGAGGCCAACATAAAAAAAAAGCAAAAATCAAAGAATAGAATAGTACATAATTTTATGAAAAATAAATACTTCCCTATGGTTGAGATACCGCCCCGAGTACCTCCTACTGCTAGCATCTTACATTCAATATAGCGTTGAACTCCATCGCGGTGGAGGACTCGCCCACCATATCATGAAACGCGCGTACACTACCGCGTTTATGGGTACACAAGGAACTATGGAAGGTAACCCACATGATTCGGGCACGCGGTTCATTACACCATGGATGT
Organism: Eleusine coracana subsp. coracana; assembly: GCA_032690845.1. Taxonomy (NCBI): domain Eukaryota; kingdom Viridiplantae; phylum Streptophyta; class Magnoliopsida; order Poales; family Poaceae; genus Eleusine; species Eleusine coracana. The sequence continues at coordinate 16,559 of MU847451.1, read as the reverse complement.
AAGCACATGAAAAAGGAGACCTATAACCAAAAACGAGCATAACCTTTGCATCCATTGTCCGATCGGTGCATACTTTTTTTTTCTAGAAAGCTTGCGACGAGGCCAATATCGACAAAAAGAGAAATTCAAAGAGTAGAATAGTATATAATTTTATACAAAATAAATAATCCCTATGGTTGAGATGTTGCCACGCATACCTCCTACTACGCGCATGTTATATTCAATACAGCGTTGAACTCCATCGCGGTGGAGGACCCACCCACCGTATTATGAACCACGCCTAGACTATCGAGTTTATGGGGACACAAGGAACCATGGAAGGTAACCCACATCCCTCGGCCATGCGGTTCATTACACCGTGGGTGTAAGCATATGAAAAAGGAGACCTATAACCTAAAACGAGCATAACTTTTGCATCCATTGTCTGATCGGTGCATACTTTTTTTTTCTAGAAAGCTCGCGGTGAGGCCAACATCGAAAAAAGAAAAAATCAAAGAATAGAATAGTACATAATTTTATGAAAAATAAATACTTCCCTATGGTTGAGATACCGCCCCGAGTACCTCCTACTGCTAGCATCTTACATTCAATATAGCGTTGAACTCCATCGCGGTGGAGGACTCGCCCACCATATCATGAAACGCGCGTACACTACCGCGTTTATGGGTACACAAGGAACTATGGAAGGTAACCCACATGATTCGGGCACGCGGTTCATTACACCATGGATGTAAGCACATGAAAAAGGAGACCTATAACCTAAAACGAGCATAACTTTTGCATCCATTGTCCGATTGGTGCATACTTTTTTTTTCTAGAAACCTTGCGACGAGGCCAATATCGACAAAAAGAGAAATTCAAAGAGTAGAATAGTATATAATTTTATACAAAATAAATAATCCCTATGGTTGAGATGTTGCCACGTATACCTCCTACTACGCGCATGTTATATTCAATACAGCGTTGAACTCCATCGCGGTGGAGGACCCACCCACCGTATCATGAACCACGCCTAGACTATCGAGTTTATGGGGACACAAGGAACCATGGAAGGTAACCCACATCCCTCGGCCATGCGGTTCATTACACCGTGGGTGTAAGCATATGAAAAAGGAGACCTATAACCTAAAACGAGCATAACTTTTGCATCCATTGTCTGATCGGTGCATACTTTTTTTTCTAGAAAGCTCGCGGTGAGGCCAACATCGAAAAAAGAAAAAATCAAAGAATAGAATAGTACATAATTTTATGAAAAATAAATACTTCCCTATGGTTGAGATACCGCCCCGAGTACCTCCTACTGCTAGCATCTTACATTCAATATAGCGTTGAACTCCATCGCGGTGGAGGACTCGCCCACCATATCATGAAACGCGCGTACACTACCGCGTTTATGGGTACACAAGGAACTATGGAAGGTAACCCACATGATTCGGGCACACGGTTCATTACACCATGGATGTAAGCACATGAAAAAGGAGACCTATAACCTAAAACGAGCATAACTTTTGCATCCATTGTCCGATTGGTGCATACTTTTTTTTTCTAGAAACCTTGCGACGAGGCCAATATCGACAAAAAGAGAAATTCAAAGAGTAGAATAGTATATAATTTTATAGAAAATAAATAATCCGTATGGTTGAGATGCTGCCGCGCATACCTCCTACTACGCGCATGTTATATTCAATACAGCGTCGAACTCCATCGTGGTGGAGGACTCGCCCACCGTATCATGAACCGCGCCTAGACTACCAAGTTTATGGGGACACAAGGAACCATGGAAGGTAACCCACATCCCTCGGCCATGCGGTTCAGCACACGGAAAAGGAGACCTATAACCTAAAATAAGCGTAACTTTTGCGTCCGTTGATCGTTTGGGGCATACTTTTATTTCTTGAAAGCTTGCGGCGAGGCCAACACCAACAAAAAGCAAAAATCAACAAGTAGAATAGTTCATAATTTTATAAAAATAAATACTTCCCTATGGTTGAGATACCGCCCCAAGTACCTCCTACTGCTAGCATGTTACATTCAATACGGCGTTGAACTCCATCGCAGTGGAGGCCTCGCCCACCATATCATGAAACGCGCGTAGACTACCACGCTTATGGGTACACAAGGAACTATGGAAGGTAACCCATATCATTCGGGTACGCGGTTCATCACACCATGGATGTAAGCACATAGAAAAGGAGACCTATAACCTAAAACGAGCATAACTTTTGCATCCATTGTCCGATCGGTGCATACTTTTTTTTCTAGAAAGATTGCGGCAAGGCCAACACCAATAAAAAGCGAAATTCAAAGAGTAGAATAGTATATAATTTTATACAAAATAAATAATCCCTATGGTTGAGATGCTGCCGCGCATACCTCCTACTACGCGCATGTTATATTCAATACAGCGTCGAACTCCATCGCGGTGGAGGACTCGCCCACCGTATCATGAACCGCGCCTAGACTACCAAGTTTATGGGGACACAAGGAACCATGGAAGGTAACCCACATCCCTCGGCCATGCGGTTCAGCACACCATGGGTGTAAGCACACGGAAAAGGAGACCTATAACCTAAAATAAGCGTAACTTTTGCGTCCGTTGATCGTTTGGGGCATACTTTTATTTGTTGAAAGCTTGCGGCAAGGCCAACACCAACAAAAAGCAAAAATCAACAAGTAGAATAGTTCATAATTTTATAAAAAATAAATACTTCCCTATGGTTGAGATACCGCCCCAAGTACCTCCTACTGCTAGCATGTTACATTCAATACAGCGTTGAACTCCATCGCAGTGGACGCCTCGCCCACCATATCATGAAACGCGCGTAGACTACCACGCTTATGGGTACACAAGGAACTATGGAAGGTAACCCACATCATTCGGGTACGCGGTTCATCACACCATGGATGTAAGTACATAAAAAAGGAGACCTATAACCTAAAACGAGCATAACTTTTGCATCCATTGTCCGATCGGTGCATACTTTTTTTTTCTAGAAAGATTGCGGCAAGGCCAACACCGATAAAAAGCGAAATTCAAAGAGTTGAATAGTATATAATTTTATACAAAATAAATAATCCCTATGGTTGAGATGCTGCCGCGCATACCTCCTACTACGCGCATGTTATATTCAATACAGCGTCGAACTCCATCGCGGTGGAGGACTCGCCCACCGTATCATGAACCGCGCCTAGACAACCAAGTTTATGGGGACACAAGGAACCATGGAAGGTAACCCACATCCCTCGGCCATGCGGTTCAGCACACCATGGGTGTAAGCACACGGAAAAGGAGACCTATAACCTAAAATAAGCGTAACTTTTGCGTCCGTTGATCGTTTGGGGCATACTTTTATTTGTTGAAAGCTTGCGGCGAGGCCAACACCAACAAAAAGCAAAAATCAGCAAGTAGAATAGTTCATAATTTTATAAAAAATAAATACTTCCCTATGGTTGAGATACCGTCCCAAGTACCTCCTACTGCTAACATGTTACATTCAATACAGCGTTGAACTCCATCGCAGTGGAGGCCTCGCCCACCATATCATCAAACGCGCGTAGACTACCACGCTTATGGGTACACAAGGAACTATGGAAGGTAACCCACATCATTCGGGTACGCGGTTCATCACACCATGGATGTAAGCACATAAAAAAGGAGACCTATAACCTAAAACGAGCATAACTTTTGCATCCATTGTCCGATCGGTGCATACTTTTTTTTTCTAGAAAGATTGCGGCAAGGCCAACACCGAAAAAAAGCGAAATTCAAAGAGTAGAATAGTATATAATTTTATACAAAATAAATAATCCCTATGGTTGAGATGCTGCCGCGCATACCTCCTACTACGGGCATGTTATATTCAATATAGCGTCGAACTCCATCGCGGTGGAGGACTCGCCCACCGTATCATGAGCCGCACCTAGACTACCAAGTTTATGGGGACACAAGGAACCATGGAAGGTAACCCACATCCCTCGGCCATGCGGTTCAGCACACCATGGGTGTAAGCACACGGAAAAGGAGACCTATAACCTAAAATAAGCGTAACTTTTGCGTCCGTTGTTCGTTTGGGGCATAGTTTTATTTCTTGAAAGCTTGCGGCCAGGCCAACACCAACAAAAAGCAAAAATCAACGAGTAGAATAGTTCATAATTTTATAAAAAATAAATACTTCCCTATGGTTGAGATACCGCCCCAAGTACCTTCTACTGCTAGCATGTTACATTCAATACAGCGTTGAACTCCATCGCAGTGGAGGCCTCGCCCACCATATCATGAAACGCGCGTAGACTACCACGCTTATGGGTACACAAGGAACTATGGAAGGTAACCCACATCATTCGGGTACGCGGTTCATCACACCATGGATGTAAGCACATAAAAAAGGAGACCTATAACCTAAAATGAGCATAACTTTTGCATCCATTGTCCGATCGGTGCATACTTTTTTTTCTAGAAAGCTTGCGGCAAGGCCAACACCGATAAAAAGTGAAATTCAAAGAGTAGAATAGTATATAATTTTTTACAAAATAAATAATCCCTATGGTTGAGATGCTGCCGCGCATACCTCGTACTATACGCATGCTATATTCAATAAAGCGTCGAACTCCATCGCGGTGGAGGACTCGCCCACCGTATCATGAACCGCGCCTAGACTACCGAGTTTATGGGGACACAAGGAACTATGAAAGGTAACCCACATCCCTCGGTCATGCGGTTCAGCACACCGTGGGCGTAAGCACACGAAAAAGGAGACCTATAACCTAAAACAAGCGTAACTTTTGCGTCCGTTGTTCGTTTGGGGCATACTTTTTTTTTCTAGAAAGCTCGCGGTGAGGCCAACATCGACAAAAAGCAAAAATATAAGAGTAGAATAGTACATAATTGTATAAAAATAAATACTTCCTGATGGTTGAGATACCGCCCCGAGTACCTCCTACTGCTAGCATCTTACATTCAATATAGCATTGAACTCCATCGCGGTGGAGGACTCGCCCACCATATCATAAAACGCGCGTACACTACCGCATTTATGGGTACACAAGGAACTATGGAAGGTAACCCACATGATTCGGGCACGCGGTTCATCACACCGTGGATGTAAGCACATGAAAAAGGAGACCTATAACCTAAAACAAGCATAACTTTTGCATCCATTGTCCGATCGGTGCATACTTTTTTTTCTAGAAATCTTGCAGCGAGGCCAACACCGACAAAAAACGAAATTCAAAGAGTAGAATAGTATATAATTTTATACAAAATAAATAATCCCTATGGTTGAGATGCTGCCGCGCATACCTCCTACTACGCGCATGTTATATTCAATACAGCGTCGAACTCCATCGCGGTGGAGGACTGGCCCACCGTATCATGAACCGCGCCTAGACAACCAAGTTTATGGGGACACAAGGAACCATGGAAGGTAACCCACATCCCTCGGCCATGCGGTTCAGCACACCATGGGTGTAAGCACACGGAAAAGGAGACCTATAACCTAAAATAAGCGTAACTTTTGCGTCCGTTGTTCGTTTGGGGCATAGTTTTATTTCTTGAAAGCTTGCGGCCAGGCCAACACCAACAAAAAGCAAAAATCAACGAGTAGAATAGTTCATAATTTTATAAAAAATAAATACTTCCCTATGGTTGAGATACCGCCCCAAGTACCTTCTACTGCTAGCATGTTACATTCAATACAGCGTTGAACTCCATCGCAGTGGAGGCCTCGCCCACCATATCATGAAACGCGCGTAGACTACCACGCTTATGGGTACACAAGGAACTATGGAAGGTAACCCACATCATTCGGGTACGCGGTTCATCACACCATGGATGTAAGCACATAAAAAAGGAGACCTATAACCTAAAACGAGCATAACTTTTGCATCCATTGTCCGATCGGTGCATACTTTTTTTTCTAGAAAGCTTGCGGCAAGGCCAACACCGATAAAAAGTGAAATTCAAAGAGTAGAATAGTATATAATTTTTTACAAAATAAATAATCCCTATGGTTGAGATGCTGCCGCGCATACCTCGTACTATACGCATGCTATATTCAATAAAGCGTCGAACTCCATCGCGGTGGAGGACTCGCCCACCGTATCATGAACCGCGCCTAGACTACCGAGTTTATGGGGACACAAGGAACTATGAAAGGTAACCCACATCCCTCGGTCATGCGGTTCAGCACACCGTGGGCGTAAGCACACGAAAAAGGAGACCTATAACCTAAAACAAGCGTAACTTTTGCGTCCGTTGTTCGTTTGGGGCATACTTTTTTTTTCTAGAAAGCTCGCGGTGAGGCCAACATCGACAAAAAGCAAAAATATAAGAGTAGAATAGTACATAATTGTATAAAAATAAATACTTCCTGATGGTTGAGATACCGCCCCGAGTACCTCCTACTGCTAGCATCTTACATTCAATATAGCATTGAACTCCATCGCGGTGGAGGACTCGCCCACCATATCATAAAACGCGCGTACACTACCGCATTTATGGGTACACAAGGAACTATGGAAGGTAACCCACATGATTCGGGCACGCGGTTCATCACACCGTGGATGTAAGCACATGAAAAAGGAGACCTATAACCTAAAACAAGCATAACTTTTGCATCCATTGTCCGATCGGTGCATACTTTTTTTTCTAGAAATCTTGCAGCGAGGCCAACACCGACAAAAAACGAAATTCAAAGAGTAGAATAGTATATAATTTTATACAAAATAAATAATCTCTATGGTTGAGATGCTGCCGCGCATGCCTCCTACTACGCGCATGTTATATTCAATACAGCGTCGAACTCCATCACGGTGGAGGACTGGCCCACCGTATCATGAACCGCGCCTAGACAACCAAGTTTATGGGGACACAAGGAACCATGGAAGGTAACCCACATCCCTCGGCCATGCGGTTCAGCACACCATGGGTGTAAGCACACGGAAAAGGAGACCTATAACCTAAAATAAGCGTAACTTTTGCATCCGTTGTTCGTTTGGGGCAAACTTTTATTTCTTGAAAGCATGCGGTGAGGCCAACACCAACAAAAAGCAAAAATCAACGAGTAGAATAGTTCATAATTTTATAAAAAATAAATACTTCCCTATGGTTGAGATACCGCCCCAAGTACCTCCTACTGCTAGCATGTTACATTCAATACAGCGTTGAACTCCATCGCAGTGGAGGCCTCGCCCACCATATCATGAAACGCGCGTAGACTACCACGCTTATGGGTACACAAGGAACTGTGGAAGGTAACCCACATCATTCGGGTACGCGGTTCATCACACCATGGATGTAAGCACATAAAAAAGGAGACCTATAACCTAAAACGAGCATAACTTTTGCATCCATTGTCCGATCGGTGCATACTTTTTTTTCTAGAAAGCTTGCGGCAAGGCCAACACCGATAAAAAGTGAAATTCAAAGAGTAGAATAGTATATAATTTTTTACAAAATAAATAATCCCTATGGTTGAGATGCTGCCGCGCATACCTCGTACTATACGCATGCTATATTCAATAAAGCGTCGAACTCCATCGCGGTGGAGGACTCGCCCACCGTATCATGAACCACGCCTAGACTACCGAGTTTATGGGGACACAAGGACCTATGAAAGGTAACCCACATCCCTCGGTCATGCGGTTCAGCACACCGTGGGCGTAAGCACACGAAAAAGGAGACCTATAACCTAAAACAAGCGTAACTTTTGCGTCCGTTGTTCGTTTGGGGCATACTTTTTTTTTCTAGAAAGCTCGCGGTGAGGCCAACATCGACAAAAAGCAAAAATATAAGAGTAGAATAGTACATAATTGTATAAAAATAAATACTTCCTGATGGTTGAGATACCGCCCCGAGTACCTCCTACTGCTAGCATCTTACATTCAATATAGCATTGAACTCCATCGCGGTGGAGGACTCGCCCACCATATCATAAAACGCGCGTACACTACCGCATTTATGGGTACACAAGGATCTATGGAAGGTAACCCACATGATTCGGGCACGCGGTTCATCACACCGTGGATGTAAGCACATGAAAAAGGAGACCTATAACCTAAAACAAGCATAACTTTTGCATCCATTGTCCGATCGGTGCATACTTTTTTTTCTAGAAATCTTGCAGCGAGGCCAACACCGACAAAAAACGAAATTCAAAGAGTAGAATAGTATATAATTTTATACAAAATAAATAATCCCTATGGTTGAGATGCTGCCGCGCATACCTCCTACTACGCGGCATGTTATATACAATACAGCGTCGAACTCCATCGCGGTGGAGGACTGGCCCACCGTATCATGAACCGCGCCTAGACAACCAAGTTTATGGGGACACAAGGAACCATGGAAGGTAACCCACATCCCTCGGCCATGCGGTTCAGCACACCATGGGTGTAAGCACACGGAAAAGGAGACCTATAACCTAAAATAAGCGTAACTTTTGCATCCGTTGTTCGTTTGGGGCAAACTTTTATTTCTTGAAAGCATGCGGTGAGGCCAACACCAACAAAAAGCAAAAATCAACGAGTAGAATAGTTCATAATTTTATAAAAAATAAATACTTCCCTATGGTTGAGATACCGCCCCAAGTACCTCCTACTGCTAGCATGTTCCATTCAATACAGCGTTGAACTCCATCGCAGTGGAGGCCTCGCCCACCATATCATGAAACGCGCGTAGACTACCACGCTTATGGGTACACAAGGAACTGTGGAAGGTAACCCACATCATTCGGGTACGCGGTTCATCACACCATGGATGTAAGCACATAAAAAAGGAGACCTATAACCTAAAACGAGCATAACTTTTGCATCCATTGTCCGATCGGTGCATACTTTTTTTTTTCTAGAAAGCTTGCGACAAGGCCAACACCGATAAAAAGCGAAATTCAAAGAGTAGAATAGTATACAATTTTTTACAAAATAAATAATCCCAATGGTTGAGATGCTGCCGCGCATACCTCATACTATACGCATGCTATATTCAATAAAGCGTCGAACTCCATCGCGATGGAGGACTCGCCCACCGTATCATGAACCACGCCTAGACTACCGACTTTATGGGGACACAAGGAACCATGGAAGGTAACCCACATCAATCGGCCATGCGGTTCAGCACACCGTGGGTGTAAGCACACGAAAAAGGAGACCTATAACCTAAAACAAGCGTAATTTTTGCGTCCATTGTCCGTTTGGGGCATACTTTTATTTCTTGAAAGCTTGCGGCGAGGCCAACACCAACAAAAAGCAAAAATCAAAGAGTAGAATAGTATATAATTTTTTACAAAATAAATAATCCCTATGGTGGAGATGCTGCCGCGCATACCTCGTACTATACGCATGCTATATTCAATAAAGCGTCGAACTCCATCGCGGTGGAGGACTTGCCCACCGTATCATGAACCGCGCCTAGACTACCAAGTTTATGGGGACACAAGGAACTATGGAAGGTAACCCACATCCCTCGGTCATGCGGTTCAGCGCACCGTGGGCGTAAGCACACGAAAAAGGAGACCTATAACCTAAAACAAGCGTAACTTTTGCGTCCGTTGTTCGTTTGGGGCATACTTTTTTTTCTAGAAAGCTCACGGTGAGGCCAACATCGACAAAAAGCAAAAATCAAAGAGTAGAATAGTACATAATTTTATAAAAAATAAATACTTCCTAATGGTTGAGATACCGCCCCAAGTACCTCCTACTGCTAGCATGTTCCATTCAATACAGCGTTGAACTCCATCGCGGTGGAGGACTCGCCCACCATATCATGAAACACGCATAGACTACCACGTTTATGGGTACACAAGGAACTATGGAAGCTAACCCACATCATTCGGGCACGCGGTTCATCACACCATGGATGTAAGCACATAAAAAAGGAGACCTATAACCTAAAACGAGCATCACTTTTGCATCCATTGTCCGATCGGTGCATACTTTTTTTTTCTAGGAAGCTTGCGGCAAGGCCAACACCGATAAAAAGCGAAATTCAAAGAGTAGAATAGTATATAATTTTTTACAAAATAAATAATCCCTATGGTTGAGATGCTGCCGCGCATACCTCCTACTACGCGCATGTTATATTCAATACAGCGTCGAACTCCATCGCGGTGGAGGACTCGCCCACCGTATCATGAACCACGCCTAGACTACCGAGTTTATGGCGACACAAGGAACCATGGAAGGTAACCCACATCCCTCGGCCATGCAGTTCATTACACCGTGGGTGTAAGCATATGTAAAAGGAGACCTATAACCTAAAATGAGCATAACTTTTGCATCCATTGTCCGATCGGTGCATACTTTTTTTTTCTAGAAAGCTCGCGGTGAGGCCAACATCGAAAAAAAGCAAAAATCAAAGAATAGAATAGTACATAATTTTATGAAAATTAAATACTTCCCTATGGTTGAGATACCGCCCCGAGTACCTCCTACTGCTAGCATCTTACATTCAATATAGCGTTGAACTCCATCACGGTGGAGGACTCGCCCACCATATCATGAAACGCGCGTACACTACCGCGTTTATGGGTACACAAGGAACTATGGAAGGTAACCCACATGATTCGGGCACGTGGTTCATTACACCATGGATGTAAGCACATGAAAAAGGAGACCTATAACCTAAAACGAGCATAACTTTTGCATCCATTGTCCGATCGGTGCATATTTTTTTTTCTAGAAAGCTTGCGGCGAGGCCAATATCGACAAAAAGAGAAATTCAAAGAGTAGAATAGTATATAATTTTATACAAAATAAATAATCCATATGGTTGAGATGCTGCCGCGCATACCTCCTACTACGCGCATGTTATATTCAATACAGCATCGAACTCCATCGCGGTGGAGGACTCGCCCACCGTATCATGAACCGCGCCTAGACTACCGAGTTTATAGGGACACAAGGAACCATAGAAGGTAACCCACGTCCCTCGGCCATGCGGTTCAGCACACCGTGGGTGTAAGCACACAAAAAAGGAGACCTTTAACGTAAAACAAGCGTAACTTTTGCATCCGTTGTTCGTTTGGGGCATACTTTTTTTTTCTAGAAAGCTCGCAGTGAGGCCAACATCGACAAAAAGCAAAAATCAAAGAGTAGAATAGTACATAATTTTATAAAAAATAAATACTTCCTGATGGTTGAGATACCGCCCCGAGTACCTCCTACTGCTAGCATCTTACATTCAATATAGCATTGAACTCCATCGCGGTGGAGGACTCGCCCACCATATCATGAAACGCGCGTACACTACCGCATTTATGGGTACACAAGGAACTATGGAAGGTAACCCACATGATTCGGGCACGCGGTTCATCACACCGTGGATGTAAGCACATGAAAAAGGAGACCTATAACCTAAAACGAGCATAACTTTTGCATCCATTGTCCGATCGGTGCATACTTTTTTTTCAAGAAAGCTTGCAGCGAGGCCAACACCGACAAAAAGCGAAATTCAAAGAGTAGAATAGTATATAATTTTATACAAAATAAATAATCCCTATGGTTGAGATGCTTCCACGCATACCTCCTACCACGCGCCTGTTATATTCAATACAGCGTCGAACTCCATCGCGGTGGAGGACTCGCCCACCGTATCATGAACCACGCCTAGACTACCGAGTTTATGGGGACACAAGGAACCATGGAAGGTAACCCACATCCCTCGGCCATGCGGTTCAGCACACCGTGGGTGTAAGCACACGAAAAAGGAGACCTATAACCTAAAACAAGCGTAATTTTTGCGTCCGTTGTTCGTTTGGGGCATACTTTTATTTCTAGAAAGCTTGCGGCGAGGCCAACACCAACAAAAAGCAAAAATCAAAGAGTAGAATAATTCAAAATTTTATAAAAAATAAATACTTCCCTATGGGTGAGATACCGCCCCAAGTACCTCCTACTGCTAGCATGTTACATTCAATACAGCGTTGAACTCCATCGCGGTGGAGGACTCGCCCACCATATCATGAAACACGCATAGACTACCACGTTTATGGGTACACAAGGAACTATGGAAGCTAACCCACATCATTCGGGCACGCGGTTCATCACACCATGGATGTAAGCACATAAAAAAGGAGACCTATAACCCTAAAACGAGCATCACTTTTGCATCCATTGTCCGATCGGTGCATACTTTTTTTTTCTAGGAAGCTTGCGGCAAGGCCAACACCGATAAAAAGCAAAATTCAAAGAGTAGAATAGTATATAATTTTTTACAAAATAAATAATCCCTATGGTTGAGATGCTGCCGCGCATACCTCCTACTACGCGCATGTTATATTCAATACAGCGTCGAACTCCATCGCGGTGGAGGACTCGCCCACCGTATCATGAACCACGCCTAGACTACCGAGTTTATGGCGACACAAGGAACCATGGAAGGTAACCCACATCCCTCGGCCATGCAGTTCATTACACCGTGGGTGTAAGCATATGTAAAAGGAGACCTATAACCTAAAATGAGCATAACTTTTGCATCCATTGTCCGATCGGTGCATACTTTTTTTTTCTAGAAAGCTCGCGGTGAGGCCAACATCGAAAAAAAGCAAAAATCAAAGAATAGAATAGTACATAATTTTATGAAAATTAAATACTTCCCTATGGTTGAGATACCGCCCCGAGTACCTCCTACTGCTAGCATCTTACATTCAATATAGCGTTGAACTCCATCGCGGTGGAGGACTCGCCCACCATATCATGAAACGCGCGTACACTACCGCGTTTATGGGTACACAAGGAACTATGGAAGGTAACCCACATGATTCGGGCACGTGGTTCATTACACCATGGATGTAAGCACATAAAAAGGAGACCTATAACCTAAAACGAGCATAACTTTTGCATCCATTGTCCGATCGGTGCATATTTTTTTTTCTAGAAAGCTTGCGGCGAGGCCAATATCGACAAAAAGAGAAATTCAAAGAGTAGAATAGTATATAATTTTATACAAAATAAATAATCCATATGGTTGAGATGCTGCCTGCGCATACCTCCTACTACGCGCATGTTATATTCAATACAGCATCGAACTCCATCGCGGTGGAGGACTCGCCCACCGTATCATGAACCGCGCCTAGACTACCGAGTTTATAGGGACACAAGGAACCATAGAAGGTAACCCACGTCCCTCGGCCATGCGGTTCAGCACACCGTGGGTGTAAGCACACAAAAAAGGAGACCTTTAACGTAAAACAAGCGTAACTTTTGCATCCGTTGTTCGTTTGGGGCATACTTTTTTTTTCTAGAAAGCTCGCAGTGAGGCCAACATCGACAAAAAGCAAAAATCAAAGAGTAGAATAGTACATAATTTTATAAAAAATAAATACTTCCTGATGGTTGAGATACCGCCCCGAGTACCTCCTACTGCTAGCATCTTACATTCAATATAGCATTGAACTCCATCGCGGTGGAGGACTCGCCCACCATATCATGAAACGCGCGTACACTACCGCATTTATGGGTACACAAGGAACTATGGAAGGTAACCCACATGATTCGGGCATGCGGTTCATCACACCGTGGATGTAAGCACATGAAAAAGGAGACCTATAACCTAAAACGAGCATAACTTTTGCATCCATTGTCCGATCGGTGCATACTTTTTTTTCAAGAAAGCTTGCAGCGAGGCCAACACCGACAAAAAGCGAAATTCAAAGAGTAGAATAGTATATAATTTTATACAAAATAAATAATCCCTATGGTTGAGATGCTTCCACGCATACCTCCTACCACGCGCCTGTTATATTCAATATAGCGTCGAACTCCATCGCGGTGGAGGACTCGCCCACCGTATCATGAACCACGCCTAGACTACCGAGTTTATGGGGACACAAGGAACCATGGAAGGTAACCCACATCCCTCGGCCATGCGGTTCAGCACACCGTGGGTGTAAGCACACGAAAAAGGAGACCTATAACCTAAAACAAGCGTAATTTTTGCGTCCGTTGTTCGTTTGGGGCATACTTTTATTTCTAGAAAGCTTGCGGCGAGGCCAACACCAACAAAAAGCAAAAATCAAAGAGTAGAATAATTCAAATTTTATAAAAAATAAATACTTCCCTATGGGTGAGATACCGCCCCAAGTACCTCCTACTGCTAGCATGTTACATTCAATACAGCGTTGAACTCCATCGCAGTGGAGGACTCGCCCACCATATCATGAAACGCGCTGTAGACTACCACTGTTTATGGGTACACAAGGAACTATGGAAGGTAACTCACATCATTCGGGCACGCGGTTCATCACACCATGGATGTAAGCACATAAAAAGGAGACCTATAACCTAAAACGAGCATAACTTTTGCATCTATTGTCCGATCGGTGCATACTTTTTTTTTCTAGAAAGCTTGCGGCATGGCCAACACCGATAAAAAGCGAAATTCAAAGAGTAGAATAGTATATAATTTCTTACAAAATAAATAATCCCTATGGTTGAGATGCTGCCGCGCATACCTCCTACTACGCGCATGTTATATTCAATACAGCGTCGAACTCCATCGCGGTGGGAGGACTCGCCCACCGTATCATGAACCACGCCTAGACTACCGAGTTTATGGGGACACAAGGAACCATGGAAGGTAACCCACATCCCTCGGCCATGCAGTTCATTACACCGTGGGTGTAAGCATATGTAAAGGAGACCTATAACCTAAAATGAGCATAACTTTTGCATCCATTGTCCGATCGGTGCATACTTTTTTTTTCTAGAAGCTCGCGGTGAGGCCAACATCGAAAAAAAGCAAAAATCAAAGAATAGAATAGTACATAATTTTATGAAAATAAATACTTCCCTATGGTTGAGATACCGCCCCGAGTACCTCCTACTGCTAGCATCTTACATTCAATATAGCGTTGAACTCCATCGCGGTGGAGGACTCGCCCACCATATCATGAAACGCGCGTACACTACCGCGTTTATGGGTACACAAGGAACTATGGAAGGTAACCCACATGATTCGGGCACGTGGTTCATTACACCATGGATGTAAGCACATGAAAAAGGAGACCTATAACCTAAAACGAGCATAACTTTTGCATTCATTGTCCGATCGGTACATACTATTTTTTCTAGAAAGCTTACGGCGAGGCGAACACCGACAAAAAGTGAAATTCAAAGAGTAGAATTGCATATAATTTTATACAAAATAATAATCCCTATGGTTGAGATGCTGCGCGCATACCTCCTACTACGCGCATGTTATATTCAATACAGCGTCGAACTCCATCGCGGTGGAGGACTCGTCCACCGTATCATGAACCGCGCCTAGACTACTGAGTTTATGGGACACAAGGAACCATGGAAGGTAACCCACATCCCTCGGCCATGCGGTTCAGGACACCGTGGGTGTAAGCACACGAAAAAAGGAGACCTATAACCTAAAACAATCGTAACTTTTCCGTCCGTTGTTTGTTTGGGGCATACTTTTTTTTTCTAGAATGCTCGCGGTGAGGCCAACATCGGCAAAAAGCAAAAATCCAAGAGTAGAATAGTACATAATTTATAAAAAATAAATACTTCCCTATGGTTGAGATGACGCCACCCGAGTACCTCCTACTGCTAGCATGTTACATCAATACAGCGTTGAACTCCATCGCAGTGGAGGACTCGCCCACCATATCATGAAACGCGCGTAGACTACCACGTTTATGGGTAAACAAGGAACTATGGAAGGTAACTCACATCATTCGGGCACGGCGGTTCATCACACCATGGATGTTAGCACATAAAAAAGGAGACCTATAACCTAAAAAGAGCATAACTTTTGCATCCATTGTCCGATCGGTGTATACTTTTTTTTCCTAGAAAGCTTGCGGCAAGGCCAACACCGATAAAAGCGAAATTCAAAGAGTAGAATAGTATATAATTTTTTTACAAATAAATAATCCCTATGGTTGTGATTGCCGCCGCGCATACCTCCTACTACGCGCATGTTATATTCAATACAGCAGTCGAACTCCATCGCGGTGGAGGGACTCGCCCACCGTATCATGAACCACGCCTAGACTACCGAGTTTATGGGGACACAAGGAACCATGGAAGGTAACCCACATCCCTCGGCCATGCGGTTCAGCACCACCGTGGGGTAAGCACACGAAAAAGGAGACCTATAACCTAAAACAAGCGTAATTTTTGCGTCCGTGTTCATTTGGGCATACTTTATTTCTTGAAAGCTTGCGGCGAGGCCAACACCAACAAAAGCAAAAATCAAAGAGTATAATAGTTCATAATTTTATAAAAAATAATACTTCCCTATGGTTGAGATACTGACCCAAGTACCTCCTACTGCTAGCATGTTACATTCAATACAGCGTTTGAACTCATCGCGGTGGAGGACTCGCTGACCATATCATGAAACGCGCGTAGGACTACCACGTTTATGGGTACACAAGGAACTATGGAAGGTAAACCACATCCATTCGGGCACGCGGTTCATCACACCATGGATGTAAGCACATAAAAAGGAGACCTATAACCTAAAACGAGCTATAACTTTTGCATCCATTGTCCGATCGGTGTATACTGTTTTTTTCTAGAAAGCTTGCGGCAAGGCCAACATCGACAAA